>CAEFZP010002773.1:0-28468 GCA_903064625.1 Mallotus villosus | reverse complement strand
CCACCACATCACAATCAGCATCACCACCACATCACAATCAGCATCACCACCACACATCACAATCAGCATCACCACCACTCACAATCACATCACCACCACATCACAATCAGCATCACCACCACATCACAATCAGCATCACCTCCACATCACAATCAGCATCACCACCACATCACAATCAGCATCACCTCACATCACAATCAGCATCACCACCACATCACAATCAGCATCGCCACATCACAATCAGCATCACCACCACATCACATCAGCATCGCCACCACATCACAATCAGCATCCACCACATCAAATCAGCATCGCCACCACATCACAATCAGCATCGCCACCACATCACAATCAGCATCGACCACCACAACAGCATCACACACATCAGCATCACCACCACATCACAATCAGCATCGCCACCACATCACAATCAGCATCACCCACCACATCACAATCAGCATCACCACCACATCACAATCAGCATCACCTCCACATCACAATCAGCATCACCTCCACATCACAATCAGCATCACCACCACATCACAATCAGCATCACCACCACATCACAATCAGCATCACCTCCACATCACAATCAGCATCACCACCACATCACAATCAGCATCGCCACCACATCACAATCAGCATCGCCACCACATCACAATCAGCATCGCCACCACATCACAATCAGCATCGCCACCACATCACAATCAGCATCGCCACCACATCACAATCAGCATCGCCCACCACATCACAATCAGCATCGCCACCACATCACAATCAGCACCACTCACCACAGCACCGTACACACGCTGCATCTCTCTCTCTCTCTCTCTCTGTGTGTGGTGGTGTGTGTGTGTGTGTGTGTGTGTGTGTGTGTGTGTGTGTGTGCGCAAGCGAGGGCGTGCGAGACAGCGAGAGAGGTAAACTGTAGTCCCGAGAACCTTGGAAAGGTAGAGCGAGGCGCGGGAGAGTGTTTGAGCGAGAGCGAAAGGGATTAGAACGAGAGGAGAGAGAGAGAGAGAGAGAGAGGGAGCTGGAGGGAGCGATCTGTGGCTATGCGAGAGGAGGAGAGGAGAGTCTCTGTGTCTGTGTGTGTGTGTGTGTGTGTGTGGAGACGTGACAGAGCGCTGCACGCCTCTGCTCAGCTCTCTTCTCCAGCTGTCGAGGGGTGTGAGTGTGTGTGAGAGAGAGAGAGCTAGAGTTAGGGCTTGGAGAACGGGTGAGGAACACAGAGAGAGAGAGAGAGAGAGAGACAGACAGAGAGAGTAAGAGAGAGAGAGAAACACCAGTGGGCAGAGCCTTGCCCAGACCGGAGGAGAGGAGGCTGGACCGGGGACAGCTCTGGTGATGGTGACAGGCACAGAATCCTCGCTCGTCCTGAGAGAGAGGGACGCTGGTTGAAGACGACTCAGGATCACACACGGGCTCCTGGTGTCTTCATCCTCCGGGGAACCTTCCGGAACTTCAGGAATCTGTATCTTCTCCTTGGACATCGCAAATCTTCTTCTTTATCTTGAATCCACATCACCTCCAGCCACCTCAGGAGTTCACATCTCCCTGGACGACGGGGATTAATCGTCTCCGCAAACATCCAGGGAACATCTTCACCTCTCCAGGGATCACCTCTTCGGAGATCGCTGTCCAGGGATCGCTATCTCTGGTTTGTACCTCTGCTTTGTGTCCAGACGCCATGATCACTTCTGGAGAGACCAGTCGGAGCTGAGGAACTAACCTGCAGGTGTGACTGATCACCTGGTCACCTGGTCACCTTGTCACCTGGGACTGTCCTCTTCAGGTCTCCCATGCCGCCCCTCCGTCGATGACTTCAGAGGACAGCCAGACCCTCGCCGGCTGATCCGAGAGTGTGTGTGTGTGTGTGTGTGAGGAGAAGCCTCAGAGATGCGTGCGCTGGGTGTGTGTGTGAGCTGGCTCTCCTGCTGTGCCTGCTGCTGGCCGGACCAGGACCCAGCCTCCAGGGCAACCTCCAGGCAGACACAGGAGCAAGGCAGGTAGGTCTCCCTGGTCCTCTCCCCCCTGCGCCTCTCCCCCCTGGTCCTCTCCCCCTGATCCTCCCTCTCCCATCACCGGGGGGCTCCCATATGGGCACCGTCGTTCCAAAACTCGCGTGTCCCTGAAGGGAGAACGGGGGGGCTTTGGTGTTGAAGTGATGATCCTGGGGTAGCTGTGACGGACGAGTTTGGATTGAATCGCTTTCTGGCGCTTTCGCTTTCTGGCGCTGAAAAAGATTAGTCGCGCACACCTGATCTCAATATTTGACCATGCTGTGAACTTCACAAACGTTGTCCTGTAGTGTACTGATACGATACTATGACTGTGTACTGTATTGAAATAACGTACTGAACTCAGTGTCCAGTGCTGTGGTTTCAGTGCACAGTATTGGAAATGGGTGTCAGAGCATTTCACTGTAGATCAAGAGGTTGCAGGTTCAAATCCCCCAGTGCTGAGCTGGAAGAGAGATTTGGAGAGCTCTGTGATAGTGTGGTGTGACTGTGATAGGGTGGTGTGACTGTGATAGTGTGGTGTGACTGTGATAGTGTGGTGTGACTGTGATAGTGTGGTGTGACTGTGATAGTGTCCATGCAGGAGGTCTGTGATAGTGTGGTGTGACTGTGATAGTGTCCCATGCAGGAGCTCTGTGATAGTGTGGTGTGACTGTGATAGTGTGGTGTGACTGTGATAGTGTGGTGTGACTGTGATAGTGTCCATACAGGAGCTCTGTGATAGTGTGGTGTGACTGTGATAGTGTGGTGTGACTGTGATAGTGTGACTGTGATAGTGTGGTGTGACTGTGATAGTGTGGTGTGACTGTGATAGTGTGGTGTGACTGTGATAGTGTGGTGTGACTGTGATAGTGTCCATGCAGGAGTCTGTGATAGTGTGGTGTGACTGTGATAGTGTCCATGCAGGAGCTCTGTGATAGTGTGGTGTGACTGTGATAGTGTGGTGTGACTGTGATAGTGTGGTGTGACTGTGATAGTGTCCATACAGGAGCTCTGTGATAGTGTGGTGTGACTGTGATAGTGTGGTGTGACTGTGATAGTGTGACTGTGATAGTGTGGTGTGACTGTGATAGTGTGCTGTGACTGTGATAGTGTCCATGCAGCAGCATGTGATAGTGTGGTGTGATAGTGTGGTGTGACTGTGATAGTGTGGTGTGACTGTGATAGTGTGCTGTGACTGTGATAGTGTCCATGCAGCAGCCATGTGATAGTGTGGTGTGACTGTGATAGGGTCCATGCAGGAGCTCTGTGATAGTGTGGTGTGACTGTGATAGTGTAGTGTGACTGTGATAGTGTCCATGCAGAACACATGCATTTAGAAGTGGACACGCTGATGAAACATAAGCCCCAGCCCCCACCTGTCTGATCTCCCCCCTCCCCCCCCCCTCCCCTGCCAGCCTCGCTGTGCCGCTGCTGATAGGCCGGGTCGACCCTCTACACAGCCCTCCTGGGTGGCCCGGACAGGGGTGGCCGTGACCCCATCCTCCATCACCCCCCTCCCCAAGCCCCTCCGCGGGCCCCTCCTCGCCTCCCTGTCCCTGATCCTGTTTGTTGGATTAAACGCGTGGCTCTGATCCTGCCTCTGGTGCAGAGAGCGCTCCCAGCCCCCTGCGGGACCCTCCTCTCTCTGGGTGGCGCATGCCAAGCAGTCCCCTGCCCGGCTTCAAAGGACCTGCGGAGGTGGCACTGTGATCCGCTTAAACACCCCTGCCTCTCCTCTCTCTCTCTCTCCTCTCTCTCTCTCTCTCTCTCTCTCTCTCTCTCCTCCTCTCTCATCCTCCCTCTCACCTCTCCTCTCTCCTCTCCTCTCTCTCTCTCATCCTCCCTCTCTTCCTCTCCCATCGCAGTACCACAACAAAACCTTCCGCCCTAGCTCTGGTGTGAGGAGATTAGTACACATCAACTATTCATACTCCAGAGAGACTCTCCAGGCTAGTGTTTGTTCCAGGCGCGGTGAGGGTGGTGGTGTTGGTGGAGATGCATCCTTACAGCAGCCCCTCTCCCTCCTTACAGCCCCTCTCCCTCCTTACAGCCCCTCTCCCTCCTTACAGCCCCTCCCCTTACGCCCCTCCCTCCTTACAGCCCCTCTCCCTCCTTACAGCCCCTCTCCCTCCTTACAGCCCCTCTCCCTCCTTACAGCCCCTCTCCCTCCTACAGCCCCTCTCCCTCCTTACAGCCCCTCTCCCTCCTACAGCCCCTCTCCCTCCTTACAGCCCCTCTCCCTCCTTACAGCCCCTCTCCCTCCTTACAGCCCCTCTCCCTCCTTACCGCCCCTCTCCCTCCTTACAGCCCCTCTCCCTCCTTACAGCCCCTCTCCCTCCTTACAGCCCCTCTCCCTCC
Organism: Mallotus villosus; assembly: GCA_903064625.1. Taxonomy (NCBI): domain Eukaryota; kingdom Metazoa; phylum Chordata; class Actinopteri; order Osmeriformes; family Salangidae; genus Mallotus; species Mallotus villosus. The sequence continues at coordinate 24,107 of CAEFZP010002773.1, read as the reverse complement.
TTACAGCCCCTCTCCCTCCTTACAGCCCCTCTCCCTCCTTACAGCCCCTCTCCCTCCTTACAGCCCCTCTCCCTCCTTACAAGCCCCTCTCCCTCCTTACAGCCCCTCTCCCTCCTTACAGCCCCTCTCCCTCCTTACAGCCCCTCTCCGTTCTCCGGCACCTCACAGAGCAGAGGAGCTCATGGAGGTTTGCTAAGCCTCCAGCTCCAAACCTTCGCTGACGTGTTTGGGGTTTATTCAGCCTGCAGCTAAACTCAGCCAGAGAGCATGAAGGGCAATCTAGAATAGAGAACCCCCCCCCTCAACCTGAGGCTGGGAGGAGAAGGAAGATGAGGAGGAGAGGGTTAGGAGGTGGAGGAGAGGTGGAGAGAGGTGGAGGAGAGGTGGAGGAGAGGTGGAGGAAAAGAAGAAAGGGAGAAGATTAGAGGGTGAGAGGAAGATGAGGTGGACCGATGGAGAGGAGCGAAGAGATGGAGGAGGCGGAGGGAGAGGAGGTAGGGAGGAGGGAGGAGGGAGGGCTCCTCTTCCAGCCCTAATGACCGTGTGAGTTAATAGGAGAGAGGATTGTGCTCTGAGTGCAGGGAGCAGGGCTGGACTGCAGGAGAGGCTGTTATTACTGGGGTCCCTGACACACCATACAGCTGTGGAGGGAGGCTGCTCTTCACTCCTTCTTTAGAGGGAAGGAGAGGGAGAGAGAGAGAGAGAGATAGAGAGAGAGAGAGAGAGAGAGAGAGAGAGGGGTGTATCCTGTGTTTTCAGATGTTGAATATAGAAACAGACTATGGATTAGAATAAGCATACAATGTCAATTACCTGAATAGAATCTAATGTAAAAACACTCTGTTGTTGTCTGCAGTGTGTGTTGTCTGCAGTGTGTGTTGTCTGCAGTGTGTGTTGTCTGCAGTGTGTGTTGTCTGCAGTGTGTGTTGTCTGCAGCCTGTGTTGACAGCACAGTATACATAAGTAACAGAGATACTGATGGAGTAGGGCATCACAGAGGGTGCTTAACGAGAGAGAAGTCTTCCACGGCGTGGCACGAAACGTGCATCTCCAGAACAGGAAGTGGAAACGAACCACATCGGTGTCCGTGGTGTTCCTGCCCCCTCCCCTCCCCCCGCCCCCCTCCCCCCCGCCCCCTCCCCTCCTGCCCCGCGGGGCCAGCGCACACTCCCACGCTGACCCAGGGCTCGCCGCAAACTTCCCTAATCCCCTCTGATGGTTCCAAACGACGAGCAGGACCACTCCTCGCTCCTGTCTGACTCATCTCTCTAACAGAGGGTGTTTATAGACCCTCGGCTGGCTTCTGCCATGACATTTTTGCTGTGTGCCTCGTTTACGGTTCACCTTGCTGCCCTGTTGGATGCAGAGCTGCCCGGGGGCTGAGGCGGGCGGCAGGATGCGGACCTCATGTTCTCCCCCCTCCTCCCCGCATCCTGGGGGGATCGTGATGGGAGTCGTTGCCATGAGTTACGAGTCAATATGACCCTGCGTGTCGCGATCTGGCTCTCCCCCCTCTCGGATAGCGCTCACGGCCAAACGTGTCCTGCCTGCATGGACTCTCCTCCCATCATCCTCTTCTCCTCTCCTCTCTTCTCCTCTCTCTTCCTCTCCTCTACCCCTTTCTTCTCCTCCTCACGTTCCTTTTCTTCCTCCACCCTTCCTCATCTTCTCCTCGTCTCCTACCCTCTTTCTCCTATCCTCTTATTTCTCCTCGTCCTCTCCTCTTCTCATCTCTCGTTTCCTCTTGGCCTCTCTCTCCCCTCTCTCTCTTCCTCTCCTCTTCTCATCTCTCATTTCCTCTTCCTCTCTCTTCCTCTCTCTCTCTTCCTCTCCTCTTCTCATCTCTCGTTTCCTCTTGCCTCCGCTCCCTCTCTCTCTTCCTTCTCTCCTCCTCCTCTTTATGACCACCTCTTACTCGTGTTCTTCCACTCACCTATAATTCTCCACTCTCATTGATCGCTGAAACGCCTTTCTCCCTCTCATCATTTCCAGTGTGTCCTCTCTCTCCTCTCGTCCTCTGTGTCACCACTCAGCCTCTAATTAGCCCTCAGAGCTCGTCTGGCCTTAACGAGGAGGGACAGCTCTGGATGTGACAGCACAGGCTGCCGGCTGGATGGCTCTGCCCGGGATCCACACCCGTCACCACCACCACCACCCCACCAGCTACCCACCACTCCTCCACTCCTCCACCCCACCAGCCCTCGCCCCACCTCCGCAAACAAACCCCCGCGGGGACGACCACTCCGCGTCACTCTCACCCCCCCCCCAAAAAGAGAGAAATAAACAAATAAATCCTAAAGGTTGCAATTTGGAGGAGATGTGACATGAGCTCGTCATCTGGCAGACACCAGCGTAATGGAACCGACATGGCGTGAGGCGTCGCCATGACGAGTCGCCATGACGTCTCCCTTTCAGCTGGCATCTGTGGTCATGATGCCCAGTCTGTCTCTGCCCTCAGCCTCCCTGCTTCCACGTCGCCTCCAGACTCTCTCCGCTTCGGTCCTGGTCTCATCACATCCTGATCTCTCCTCACCACCACGACCAGTCAGCACTCTGTCAGACAGCTCCCAAAAAACGCAACTTCGGAAATAAAACTGAAGTGTTCGACTTCACGTGGAAGGGGGTAGTGATGTGGAGGGGGGGGTGAGCACGACGGGGGGGCGGGGGAAGGGGGGGATGATGAGGGCTCGTGTGAAAGGGCGTGGTGACTTTGGGAGGGCGGTGAGGTGACCGTGGCGGCCCCTCAGAGGGGACATCGCTGAGGGCTGTCGGGTCACATTAGCTCCTCAACCCCTCCACTCTGGATCAGGAGAACACTCCTCCACTCTGGATCAGGAGAACACTCCTCCACTCTGGATCAGGAGAACGCTCCTCCACTCTGGATCAGGAGAACTCTCCTCCACTCTGGATCAGGAGAACACTCCTCCACTCTGGATCAGGAGAACTCTCCTCCACTCTGGATCAGGAGAACACTCCTCCACTCTGGATCAGGAGAACACTCCTCCACTCTGGATCAGGAGAACACTCCTCCACTCTGGATCAGGAGAACTCTCCTCCACTCTGGATCAGGAGAACTCTCCTCCACTCTGGATCAGGAGAACTCTCCTCCACTCTGGATCAGGAGAACACTCCTCCACTGTGGATCAGGAGAACTCTCCTCCACTCTGGATCAGGAGAACACTCCTCCACTCTGGATCAGGAGAACACTCCTCCACTCTGGATCAGGAGAACACTCCTCCACTCTGGATCAGGAGAACACTCCTCCACTCTGGATCAGGAGAACACTCCTCCACTCTGGATCAGGAGAACACTCCTCCACTGTCATCAGGAGAACACTCCTCCACTCTGGATCAGGAGAACACTCCTCCACTCTGGATCAGGAGAACACTCCTCCACTCTGGATCAGGAGAACGCTCCTCCACTCTGGATCAGGGAGAACGCTCCTCCACTCTGGATCAGGAGAACGCTCCTCCACTCTGGATCAGGAGAACGCTCCTCCACTCTGGATCAGGAGAACACTCCTCCACTCTGGATCAGGAGAACACTCCTCCACTCTGGATCAGGAGAACACTCCTCCACTCTGGATCAGGAGAACGCTCCTCCACTCTGGATCAGGAGAACACTCCTCCACTCTGGATCAGGAGAACACTCCTCCACTCTGGATCAGGAGAACACTCCTCCACTCTGGATCAGGAGAACACTCCTCCACTCTGGATCAGGAGAACACTCCTCCACTCTGGATCAGGAGAACACTCCTCCACTGTCATCAGGAGAACACTCCTCCACTGTCATCAGGAGAACACTCCTCCACTCTGGATCAGGAGAACACTCCTCCACTCTGGATCAGGAGAACACTCCTCCACTCTGGATCAGGAGAACACTCCTCCACTCTGGATCAGGAGAACTCTCCTCCACTCTGGATCAGGAGAACTCTCCTCCACTCTGGATCAGGAGAACTCTCCTCCACTCTGGATCAGGAGAACACTCCTCCACTCTGGGATCAGAACACTCCTCCACTCTGGATCAGGAGAACACTCCTCCACTGTCATCAGGAGAACACTCCTCCACTCTGGATCAGGAGAACTCTCCTCCACTCTGGATCAGGAGAACACTCCTCCACTCTGGATCAGAACACTCCTCCACTCTGGATCAGAACACTCCTCCACTCTGGATCAGAACACTCCTCCACTCTGGATCAGAACACTCCTCCACTCTGGATCAGGAGAACACTCCTCCACTGTCATCAGACCAGCTCACAGTCTGGCTCTCTCTATCTCTGCATGTGTAATGCCCACTCCTCAACACAACGTATGAGCTGCAATGTCAATGAGCTGGATCTCGCGTGGTACGAATCAACAAACCGCAAATCCCACAATGCCTTGCGGTTGCTATCCGGTTTAGCGACGAAGAGAGCGTGCTCGGGGTTAGCCAATCACATCCCTTCCTCCCCTCTCCTGGAAACAAGCGCAGGTTCATCGAGCAGAGCTCGTTCACACCTCCCAATGGAATAGAAAGCAATAAAACTTTATTGTCTGTCCAGGATGTCAATGTTTCCTCACGCTGGTCGGAAGCCAGAGTAGTTTCTCCGTCTGCGTCGCTAGTTTCCTCTCGAGCTTCTGAAGACGGAGTCTCTGAGAACACGCTGGTCTGTTCTCGCGCTGAGCTCACGATCGACAGTGTGAGCAGGATGTTTATGTGGCGCCACAAAGAGAATCTATGCATATTAATACAAATCATTCACAAAACATTTGGGCAGAGCGTTCAGTCTGAGAGAGCGCCCGTACCAGAGTATTACCAACGGCAACACAAAGAGCATATTTCATGACGGGAGTATAGAACAAATACGGGGTCCTAATCAGCCTATTGGAAAGTGTACGTTATCAGACTGAAGCCTTTTCTGAGTCAAATTAGCTTCGTAGGGTTCCACGGCAAACATTCAGCGTAGACACTAAAGAATTGGGCTAATGCCGAATTTGCAAGCATAAGCTTTTCTGTTTGTCTCTGTTTGGCTTTTGAAGCCAAAATTGTCTGACGCTCCTAGTTTGATGTGCCAACGCTGAGAGAATGTGAGGATGGCAGGGGAAGATGTGTGTGGTGTGTGTGTGTGCGTGCATTCGTGGAGCATGCATACATGTACATGCGTGTGTAAGCAGTGTACATGTATGCAGTGAGAGAGTTTGCATGTACACGCTCGCAGTCTATTTCCAGAAGACTTATTTCTTTATTTTACTATTGAAAAGAGCAGGCACTGCTTGGCAGAATCACAGACAGCATTTGCAGTTATTTTCATGGATTAAGCCAGAGGATTGCAAGGGTACGACTGCCTACAGAGACAGAAAAAGACTGAAAACGTGTCACGTTTTTTGTGGCTCATTTGGCTAAAACATAAAAAAAACTATTCTCAGTGAAGCAAAATCCACTTTCCTGCCAAACATATTCAATGCTTCATGGTTTATGAATACAGAATTCCATTGCCAAACTGGGAATTTAACCAAAACGAATCTGCTTTAAAATTTAATTTAGTTATATAACCACAATTTCTCACATCATTGTGAAGATTGGGTGTCCGTGGTAATGACATCAACCAGTAACTGTGCAGTCTGTCTTTATGTCCTGTTAATGACCTCCCAGTGTACCAGAACATTGTACCTTACTGGTGTGTGTGTGTGTGTGTGTGTGTGTGTGTATACCAGAGCACTGTACCTTACTGGTGTGTGTGTGTGTGTGTGTGTGTGTGTGTGTATACCAGAGCACTGTACCTTACTGGTGTGTGTGTGTGTGTGTGTGTGTGTGTGTGTGGGTGTGTGTATACCAGAGCACTCTACCTTACTGGTGTGTGTGTGTATACCAGAGCACTGTACCTTACTGGTGTGTGTGTGTGTGTGTACCAGAGCACTGTACCTTACTGGTGTGTGTGTGTGTGTGTGTGTGTGTGTATACCAGAGCACTGTACCTTACTGGTGTGTGTGTGTGTGTGTGTACCAGAGCACTGTACCTCACTGGTGTGTGTGTGTGTGTGGTGTGTGTGTGTACCAGAGCACTGTACCTCACGTGTGTGTGTGTGTGTGTGTACCAGAACACTGTAGCTCAGTGGTGTGTGTGTGTGTACCAGAACACTGTAGCTCAGTGGTGTGTGTGTGTGTGTGTGTACCAGAGCACTGTACCTCACGTGTGTGTGTGTGTGTGTGTGTACCAGAGCACTGTAGCTTACTGGTGTGTGTGTGTGTGTGTGTACCAGAGCACTGTACCTTACTGGTGTGTGTGTGTGTACCAGAACACTGTAGCTCAGTGGTGTGTGTGTGTGTGTGTGTCAGCCAGGCACCACGGTTCTACACAAACGCAAATACTAGCTACGCACAAGACACACGCTATTTGTGTGATATAGAAAGTACAGTACACAGTTTCTCTAATCTTGCAGTAGTGCCTGTCAGCATGTTTCTGTCGACATGGTAACGTGCTAATAGGGAGACCCAGTCTCAGTCCCCCAGCGTTGGCGCGGGGAGGGGAGGGGGGTCGAGTGGGCTGTGTTTGAAATGCTAAACATTGCGTTGCGACCCTATCAGTCTGTCGCCACCAGCGCGGGGAACAGAGGCCGCACGCTGGGAAAGGTGTAATGTTAAATAGGTCATCGTGTCGGTGGAAGAATTCTTCCCAGCAAATGCCACAGTGTGTGGTGAGATGACCCCATGCGGTGGTGACAACACTAGCACCAAGAACTCACACACACACACACTCTCTCCTCTTTACATGAAGGTTACTATTTCTGTCGGCGATAATTAGTTGGATGTTGCTGATATTCATGCAAATGATCAGGGAGCCTTTCTGTAGTGCTTGCTGCTGGTAGGGGAGATGCTGCTACATCAGCAGGAGAGCAGGAGAGATGCTGTAGTTCACTTCTGTTATAGCGGCTTGTTACTGAGCTTGGTTTCCTCTCCGTCACGGTTCGGCCTTTGGCTGGACGCGAGTGCTATACACCTCCACCAGCAGCTCACTGTACAGCTCACTGCATTATACAAGTGTGTGTCAAAATGTAGTGTCACACGATTCCAGCGTGATGAATGTATGATGATAAATAATGGAATAGATGGAGCACTAGGTGATCCAAAACAGAGAGGCCAGTAAATGCAGGAGGAGTGTGTGTGTGTGTGTGTGTGTGTGTGTGCGTGTGCTGCATGCCTGTCACATACTTATATGAGCGTTCCGTCAAATCCAGGGAGAACTACAGCTTCCTCATAGATTCCCTACAGACTGGAACTGAAGTTTTCCAACTTTATTGAGAGCTTCTTTCAAACGTTTCAAGGTTGCTAGTGGAGACAGGTGGGAGTGACTGTGAACACCTCAGCACGCAGGCTCACTCGCGATTTTTGTAAGTAAGATATTTGAGATGTTTTAGCACCCTTAAAATGAAGAGTTTTCCCCCTCACTCCTTCCCTCCCCCCCATCCAGTTTTTTTTTATTTATCAAGAGACATCTTGCATCCTGAATTTCCCTCACGGGATGAATAAAGTATTTATCTATCTATCTCAGTCTATTCAAGGGAGACATGATGTGAGTCTATCGGCAGATCTCCACATTCTCAGCTGTGCTGTTCTGCAGAGGACGGTGCCTGCTCACCACTCAGCCTCAATCTGAGGCTGGCCTCCACTCAGCCCGGCAGCCTCAGTCTGAGGGCTGGCCTCAGTCTGAGGGCTGGCCTCCACTTCCTTATCGTCAAAGTGACTATAGGCCAGGGATTAATATTCTTTACAGTAATATATGGAGCACTTCTAACGAATGTGGCTCTTGTGCCATTGTCCCAGGCAAACCCGGGCACTCAGACGAGGAGGTTTTGCCCTGTATGCCATAATCCCTGCTACGAATACAAACACACAGATACACACAGACACACAGACACAGACACACACACACAGACACACACACACACACACAGACACACACACACACACTGCAGTTCGAAAGGCTGACCTCAATTGAAGATGGGATGAGAAGGTGTGCAACTTCTTCTTTTCCTCATTCGCTCGCCGGGTCTGAGAGAAACTGATAAAACCACGGAATTTCCATTTGGTCTTTCAGGAGGAAGAGGGAGCTGGGGAGAGGCTGCGGGGAGAGGCTCCGGGTAGAGGCTCCGGGGAGAGGCTGCGGGGAGAGGATCCTGGTAGAGGCTCCGGGGAGAGGCTGCGGGGAGAGGCTCCGGGTAGAGGCTGTGGGGAGAGGCTCCGGGTAGAGGCTCCGGGGAGAGGCTCCGGGGAGAGGCTGTGGGGGAGAGGCTCCGGGTAGAGGCTGTGGGGAGAGGCTCCGGGGAGAGGCTGCGGGGAGAGGCTGCGGGGAGAGGCTCCTGGTCCAGGTGCACAGACAGGAGAGTTTGAGGGCCACTGAGGTGTGTGATGTTGGAATCAGACCAGCTGTTTGACAAGTCTGTGAATGCACAGTGCTGACACCTGGTTCTGTGAGGCCTGGGGGCTGGGGCGAGCTTTACTAGCGCCCTGCCAGCGTGATTCAGAGTGTCATTTATTCTCCCGGCTCCTATTATCCATGCATAATGGCTCCCATTCATCACTAAAACAACTGGTGAATTAGCTGGAGTCGGTGCTGGGAGGGGCCTGGGTGGGAGGTCTGGAGGTGAGGTGTCTGGAGGTGAGGTGTAGGGTGTGTGGAGGTGGAGGTGGGGTGTCTGGGGGTGGGGTGTGTGGAGGTGGAGGTGAGGTGTAGGGTGTGTGGAGGTGGGGTGTCTGGAGGTCTGGAGGTGGGGTGTGTGGAGGTGAGGTGTAGGGTGTCTGGAGGTGAGGTGGGGTGTCTGGAGGTGGAGGTGGGGTGTCTGGAGGTGAGGTGGGGTGTCTGGAGGTGAGGTGTAGGGTGTGTGGAGGTGGGGTGTGTGGAGGTGAGGTGGGGTGTCTGGAGGTGAGGTGGGGTGTGTGGAGGTGAGGTGTAGGGTGGTGTGGAGGTGGGGTGTGTGGAGGTGAGGTGGGGTGTCTGGAGGTGAGGTGGGGTGTCTGGAGGTGAGGTGGGGTGTCTGGAGGTGAGGTGGGGTGTCTGGAGGTGAGGTGTAGGGTGTGTGGAGGTGAGGTGTAGGGTGTGTGGAGGTGGGGTGTGTGGAGGTGGGGTGTGTGGAGGTGGAGGTTGGGTGTGTGGAGGTGAGGTGTGTGGAGGTGGGGTGACTGGAGGTGGGGTGTGTGGAGGCGGAGGTGGGGTGTGTGGAGGTGAGGTGTGTGGAGGTGGGGTGACTGGAGGTGGGGTGTGTGGAGGTGGGTGGGGTGTCTGGAGGTGGAGGTGAGGTGTCTGGAGGTGGAGGTGGGGTGTCTGGAGGTGGAGGTGAGGTGTCTGGAGGTGGAGGTGGGGTGTCTGGAGGTGGAGGTGGGGTGTGGAGGTGAGGTGGGGTGTCTGGAGGTGGAGATGGGGTGTGTGGAGGTGAGGTGTAGGGTGTGTGGAGGTGGGGTGTCTGGAGGTGGGGGGTGTGTGGAGGTGGGGTGTGTGGAGGTGGAGTTGGGTGTGTGGAGGTGAGGTGTGTGGAGGTGGGGTGACTGGAGGTGGGGTTGTGGAGGTGGGGGTGTCTGGAGGTGGGGTGTCTGGAGGTGGAGGTGGGGTGTGTGGAGGTGGAGGTATGGGTGTGTGGAGGTGGGTGTCTGGAGGTGGGGTGTCTGGAGGTGGAGGTGGGGTGTGTGGAGGTGGGGGTGTCTGGAGGTGGAGGTGGGGTGACTGGAGGTGAGAGATGTACAGAGGAGAGTTGGTCGTAGCTGGTCCACATCAGAGGAGAGTTGATAACTCTGACCCGTGTGTGTGCATGTGTGTGTGCGTGCGTGTGACAGGGGTCCCCATCTCCCTCAGCGTGTGAGACCACCCCACATCAGACTCACGTCTCCTTCACTCCCATCATCCTCCATCACATACGATTAAGAAGGAGAGGACGCCTTCGGAAGAAAAAAATATATTTGAACTGATTAATTATGCATTCTTTTGACATCCAACTTTAATGATTTGGATATCAACAGCATCAATTATTCACAAGTGAGAAGTAGAGAAAGCCAGATATAAAGACAAAGACAGATAAAGCAAATAAACACAGCCACTGGGAGATGAGGTTTGGAAGCAGATAGATATGTAAGGCAGGGGGGTGGGGTGGGGTGGGGGGGTGGGGGGGATAGTCATTAAACAAGAAGAGGAATAGGAATGACAAGAAGGGAAGTTGAGTTGTAAAAAACTTAAACACAAAAGAAAATGAAGGGTGGGGGGACTGAGGGAGAGGGTGAGGGAAAGAGAGAGGGCGAGAGAAAGAGAGAGGGCGAGAGAAAGAGAGAGGGTGAGAGAAGGAGAGAGGGCGAGAGAGAGAGAGAGAGAGGGCGAGGAGAAGGCGAGAGGGCGAGAGAAGGAGAGAGGGTGAGGGAAGGAGATAGGGCGAGAGAGTCAGAGAGAAAGGGCTGGAGAAAGAGACAGGGCTAGAGAAAGAGAGAGGGCGAGAGAGAGAGAGAGGGGCGAGAGAAAGGAGAGGGTCGAGAGAAGAGAGAGGGCGAGAGTCAAGAGAGAGAGGGCTGAGAGAAAGGAGAGGGCTAGAGAAAGAGAGAGGGCGAGAGAAAGAGAGAGTGCGAGAGAAAGGGAGAGGTAAGGAGTTGTGAGGGTATTTCGTGGGGGCGCTCTAAGAAGGCTTGTGCCAAATGTGCAGAATTCCTCCAAAGAGCATATCACTGGGAGATTAGGAAGCCAGGAAGTCACTGAAGATGAAGACTGAAGCTGGTGTTTAATAATGAAGAAACCTCTGGTGAGGCTGACTCACACAGCCCACTGTGTCCCTGAGCTTTGACACACACACACACACACCTACACACATATACACACACACACATACACATACACACACCACACACACACACACACACCACACACACACACATATACACATACACCTACACACATACACATATACACACACATATACAACACACCACACACACACCCACACATCACACACACCCACACACATACACCTACACACACACACACACACCTACACACACCATATACACCCACACACACACATACACACACACATACCTACACACCCACACATACATTCGCAAACACATACGTGCACACACACCCCACACACGCGTGCACAGCACAGATTAAAGAAGATGGCAGAAACCAGGACAAATGTATGTGTGACACATCTGTGTCTACTGACACTTAGACACCACTGCCTCCTCCGCGCGCGTCCCCCCTCCTCACCCCTCCTCACCCCCAGTCTAAGCCTGAGAGAGTTCTCTTCTCTCTCCTCCGTCTCTCTCACCCGAGACCAGCTCAGCACACCAGCCAGTTAACAGCTTTTAGCAGCGTTTTTCAAGGCCAGCTATGTCATGCGTAAGAAGGTTCTGTGGACTTGCAGACCTCAGCAACCTCATTTCTACCTCAGACCTCAGACCACATCAATGACCTGCTATCTAAATTCCACCTCACCCCCTCCCCTCCCTCCACCCCCCTCCTCCTCCCTCAGCCCTCCACCCCCTCCTCCTCCCCTTAAGCCCTCCACTGTCCTCTGCGTACGTACCTACACGTACCTACAGTATCTCCAAACATGCTGCTCACGAGTCACTGTATGAGCAGCACTTCTGCAGGAAGCAGCATCTCTCCTGGTGTGTCTGAGGGCTGCAGGATGAGGTAGGATCGATGCTGGATCTCCGGCCTGCTGGATCTCGGCTCGCTGGATCTCCTGCTGGATCTCTGGCTCGCTGGATCTCTGGCCGCTGGATGCCTGGCCCCAGGGCTCCAGGGCCTGGCAGAAACACTCTCCCTCCACAGTGAAATGTCATGAGCAATAACTGGGAGATGACTGAGTAGCCACGGACTGCCTGGTCTCTCCATCTCTCTCCTCCTCTCCATCTCTCCGTCTCTCCCTCCCATCTCCCGTCTCTCCAGGCTGTCACAGCCTGCGCTTGCCGTCAAGGCCTCGTAAGCTCTTCATCTTCTCTGCCATCTACACAATCGACGTTTTACACATCTACGCGATCTACGTTTTACACATCTACACGATCTCTAACGGCGGTAGACTACCTGTCCCCTGTTAAGCTCTGTCAGCAAGACTGAACTGTTTATGAACTCATTCAAAAGTTTGGTTCTCCTCCGGTTCTGCGCATGAGGACATGGAGTTTGAGAGACCCCCCCCCTCCGTCCCCCCCCTGTCCCCTGTCCCCCCCCGCGCTCCTCTGGGCCGTGCCCGTCCTGGATGCTGTTCTAGAGCGCCATCTTCAACCCCCGACACCAGGGAGAGAGACGAGCTGTCACTGTGTGTACAACTCCAAAACACGCTCCTCACCCTGAGCTTAACTCTAGTATTAAAGCAGCCTTTTAATGAATAAATACACGCTGTTATGAAAACGATGTCCCTCTCGGTGGTAATTAATGAATGAAATGAAACATGATTTATTTAACTCTGTCTTAAGGCATATTCATGTACTAGGGAAGTTCCCAGTGGATAACTAACTTCAATCCCCTCAGTCTTCATATACGAGTCTGTGCTTATATTAGGAAGCCTTTCGCCATGAGCTAAACTAACATTAATACTGCACATCTCATTATACTGTACAGTCGCACAGCATTAACTATATCCCTTCACAGTTAACAATGACTTTAATTAATAAAGAAGTGTTTCACTTGTCAAATGCCCCTCCAGATGGATTTAGTTAACTCCACTCTTTCTCATTTCCGACACTGTTGCACGTCCCTTTTGGAAGTCGGCCATTTTGGTTTCTCGTGTATCTTTCTCAGAGTCGCTCGGTGTTCTAAACTCATATTTGACTGCACAGCGCTGATCAAGCTCGTTGCTTAACCCTGACTTTGATACGCTTTCGTCTCTCTCTGTGCTTCACGGAGGACTTTCCCTCTGAAACTTCTCTTGTTTTTAACCGCAGATAGCAGATCTGTGCCGCTTAAAGAGATGATTGAAGGATCTTAAGAATCTACCACACGAATGTGTCACATTAAATATGTATTAGTCTCCAAACGAACAAGTTCCCTATCCTTGATATGAAAGACAGGGTTTGAGGAATGAAGACACTGTTTTTCTTCCTGGTGTGTTTCCAGCGTTCCAGCTGTGATCGTCCTGCTTCCTGTGTGTCCGTGGGCTCTCGTGAGCGATGCCTTTCCCCACGATCACTCAAGACACAGATTGCTGATGTGAAATTGAAGCCATTATTTCGGGCTGCATCTGTCTGCTTTTTGGGGCGACACCAGAGATACAATGATCAGTGCACACACACACACACACACAATCACATACACACATTCAAACACACAATCGCACACAAACATGCACATACCCACACAGACTCACGCACTCACAAAAAACAAGACAACATCTTGCGAGGAACAGCTGTTCCCCACCCTGCACCCTCGTCAGCATCACAAGTGTCACCCTGAGCTAACACTTGGATCACGCTCTAACAGAGCTGAGAGCTCTGAGCCTGCAGCTGAACAACAACACGGCTTCACCTGGCTGCTCAGAGAAGCAGACATGTTGCATTCTGGGACTTGGAGTTTTTGTCTCTCCTGCTGTCCCATGCCTCCTGCCCTTCTGAAGCCTCGCGCCTCCTTAGAGCGACGGCTGCCGTCGTTAGTTCAGCTGTGTCGTTTGAGGGACGCTCACGTGTGATTAGCGCCGCGTTCCAGACGCTCGGCTCCTAAACGACCACGGGACGCCACCTCTCTCACACCTCCATAGCACAGGGACACACCCCCAGCACCGCGACACTGGCCTGGGCTTGTGAGACTGTGTGTGTGTGTGAGACAGAGGGAGAATTGCTTGTGTGGGTGAATGTGTAGTGTGTGTGTGTGAGTGAGAGAGAGACGAGAGAGAGAGAGAGAGAGGAAGCTGAGAAGAGAGTCGATGCAGAGACCAAGGCCAGTGATGTCATCCACTCTGTTCCACTCTGCTTTCACCACAGAGTGCTCCAGCCTTTAAGGTGATGCAGTCTAAAGCTACTTTTAGTACACGCTTCCTTTCCATAGTGAAGTGAACTGTGAGGCACGACTCTGAAACTTGTGAGCGGAGAAGCTCCCCCCCCCCTCCGCCCCCCCCCTCCCCCCCTGTGGAGCGATCTCCCTCAGATCCACCTGGTTTCTGTCTTCTTCTCCTCCTCGTCATCCCTCGCTCCAAACAGCTCCGTCAAACCTGGCGCGCGGGCCGGCACGCCGCCGTCAGGGGAATCAGCGAGGCGAGCGAACGAGCGCTTTGATGTGAGTCGAGTTTCACTTCCCTGCCAGTCACTTCCTGTTCCAGGTTTCCCAGCGGCCTCCTCTTGGCGTCGAGCCCCGCGGAGGATTATCTTCCAGCCTGGAATTAGGACACACAACAACAACAACAACAGCAGCTAGCGTCGCCACGTGGAAACATCATTATCATACGGATGTATTATTATCCTGTGGAAGCTAAAACTAGAAGAAAGGTTGTTGGTTCCTGTTGTGCGTGTTTGCGTTTGTGAAAAGGGGGGGTCGGGCGACAGTGGCAGTGGAATGTGGCTCTTGTAGAGGGGGGCTTCTGGGGGTGCCCCGGCCCCCCTGCGTGGGACGGATCTGTTCTCCTGTTGTGCCCCAGGGAGGGGGGGGGGGGGGGGGGGGGGTGGGGGGGGAGGGGGAGGAATGATTTTTTTCTTGAACGTAATGTCGGGCTTTTTTTCTTTCTCCTTTCCTCCCCTTTTTTCTTGTTGCCATTCTTTGTCTTCCTCCCTTCCTCTCTCCCTCTCTTCTGCCTTCTCTCTTCTTGCTCCTTTTGTTTTCCGCTCGCTCTTTCTCCCTCGCGTCTCCTTTTCTCTCTCGCTTCTCTTTCTCGCCTCTCTTGCCCCTCGTCTGGTTTTTCCCCGCGCTCTTTCTCCCGCGGCTTCCTGTCTCTTCCTCTCTTGCTTCCTTGCTCTCTCTCTGTTCATCCTTATCCTCTCTCTCTTGTCTCCTTTTTGGTGTGGACCGAGAGATGGGATAAAGGAGAATTGAATGGAGAGAGCGAGGATGGAAGGGAGAGAGAGAGGGAGAACAGGGAAGAGAGAGAGGAGAATGGTGGTTTGTGACCCTTAGATCTTATAAAAGATAGGATGCCCTTTCTCTCTCTCTTCTGCCCTGTCCTCTCTCGCGTTCTCCCTTTTTTTTATATACCCCCTCTCTTTCCTCTTTTTTCCGTCCTCTTCTTGCTTTTCCTCTTTCCCTTCGTCCTTTTGTTCTACTTTCTTTTTTCTTTTCTTGCGTCTTCTCGTTTGTCCTCTTTTTCTACTTTCTTTTCTTTTATCTCTCCAAATAGGGTCATTGAGAGTGACGTGAGGGGTGTGGGATTGCCCCAGAATGGGGAGGTTAAAGGTATATGAATCATGACTGATCATCGAATGTACATTGATCCGAAGTCTATGTTTAGGTCCTTTCTTTCACATCAACAGAGCTTTACCCCTCCCCTCCCCCTATCCCTGTGTGTGTGTGTGTGTGTGCCCTGTTGTGGTGTGTGTGTGTGTGTGTTGTCTTAGTGTGTTGTCTGTCTGTCCCTGTCTGTCCTTTTTTGTTTTTGTGTTTTTTTTCCTTTATGTGTTGTGTTTTCCTTCTTTTTTTTTCTTTTTTTCCTTCTTTTGTTTTCTTGTTTTTTTTGTTTTTTCTGGATGTTCTTTATTTATTTGTTCCTTTTTTTTTTTTTTTTTTTTTTTTTTTTTTAATTTTTTTTTTTTGTTTTATTTTGATTTTTTTCTTTTCGTGTGTGTTTTAAGAGGTAAGGTACGAAGTTCGTTTTATTCAGGCAGGCTCTCATTGGCCATCAATGACAAAGTCTAATGACGCAATCCGCCTCATCTATCACGATTACTCACGTCCTTTTTTTCTCGTTCTTTACCCACCGGCCCAATCCTTCTCTCTTCCTCTCTCTCCATCGGCCCCTAGTCCTCGTCTCTCTCCCTCCCCGCCATCCCATACTCGTCATCTCTCGGGTCAATCGTCTGCCTCTGGCGAATCTCTCCTCTCGTCTCATCTCTCTCTGGCTCTACTCCCCTTCCCGCCACGGTTCTCTCCCTCTCCCCGCTTCCCGTCTCTATCTCCTTCGCTAGCCTCATCCCTCCTCCGCTCACACCGCCTCTCCCTCTCTCTCTCCCTTTCTCCTCTCTCTGCTCTCTCCCTCTCCCTATACCTACGGCCCCCCCTCCCTCCTTTTCCCCCCCTCCCTCTCTCATCTCGTCGCCTCCCGCCCCCTCTCCATCTCTCTGGCTCCTCCCTTTGCTCTCTTTTCCCTATCCGCCCCTTCGCATCCCTGCGCTCTTCATTCTCTCTGCCCCCCGAGCGGACCACACCCTTCTCTCCCTCTCGATCTCTTCTCACTCGCCCCCTTCGCCTCCGCCCTCCCCTCTCTCTCTCCCGTCCTCCGCGTCCCTCGTGGCCCTTCTCCCTCGTGGCCTCCACCTCGTCTCTCGTCTTCTCTCTCTCTCCTGTCCGCTGTCTCGTCGTCTCATCGTTCCGACCTCGGTTCCACCCTCTTCTCTCCTTCGCCTGGTCTCCCTCTCTGACTCTTTTCTCCTCTCGTCTTTTTCTTTCTTCCCACTCTCATCCTTTCTGCTCATCGGAAAGTCCCAACCCATCGCTTTCTTTTCTCACTTTTTCGTGTATCTTGTAACTATCAAACAACAAACACCACTCATATAAGAGAATGTACTCTCATACACTTGTCTGATTTAGATGATCATACAATGATCAAAACACCAATGGGCTCACTGTCCTTGGGTATTATCTATAGAAGAGGACAAATGTGGTTTGGAAGAAATAGATAGTACGGAAGAGAGAGGAAAAGAGAGAGAAGGGATGGAGAGAGAGGGATGGAGGAGAGAGGGATGGAGAGAGAGGGAAAAGCTTTCACCAACACTAATGACCACTCATGGACAGGCAGCCAAACTCAATATGAGCAGCGGACAGCTTCAGAATACCCTGGTGTGCACTCTAATTAAACTTTGTCTTTTTACTAACTCAAACACACGAACCAAACAGCCATCAAATACATAAACATCAGCTCATTCAGTTACAGAGGTGTGAATCAACAACACGTCTCAATCTACCCACACATGCTGAGATTCCTGTAGAACACACACACACACACACTGTTAACACACACACCACTGTTAACACACACACACACACTGTTAACACACACACGCACACTGTTAAACACCCACACACTGTTACACACACACACTGTTAACACCACACACACACACTGTTAACACACACACTGTTAACACACACACACACACTGTTTAACACACACACACACACACTGTTAACAACACACTAACACACTATTAACACACACACACACACCACTGTTAACACCAGAGCTGTCTCTAACACACACACTGATTGGTTGGGATCACTTTTCAAACACAGTCGGGGTGGCTTAGCGTCAGTATCAAAGCACGCACTGGTCGGTTACGGCCAGTTACTAAACACTGATTGGTCGGGGGCCAGTTCTAACACATACCGATTGGCTAGAGTCAGCGTTGCAGGTGGAAGATGTCTCCCACGCATGGTTTGCTGTAGGTTCTGTATGAGGTGTGAGGCTCAGCAGGCCAGTAACCAGCACACTCATTGATTCATACAGAGGAGAAGGTGTTATTCTTACTCCCATGGAGCCAGAACAAACATTGACTGTCTACATTCATTCATTATGATGTCCTGCCTCTCTCCGCTCTCTGGGTGTGAGGACTGGGTGGAGGGAGATGGTTAGCGATGCTCGGCTTGTATCGATTCGCACCCCGCAGGTACCAACGCACGGCACGGCTCGCACACCACACACGGCTCGCACACACACGGCTCACACCACACAGGACTCGCCCGCAGAGGAGTCATTGGAAGTCATATGGACACACATGCCTGCGTGCGTTTGTTTTCTCTTCCTCCTCCTCTTCCTCCTCCTCTATCCGCTCTCTCTTCTCCTCTGTTCAAACTCCTGCCCTCCTCCCTCTAGACACAACGCCCTCTCTCCTCTCTTCCTTTCCCTCCTCTTCTTCCTTAGTCTCCGCCCTCTCCTTTCGTCCCTCTTCACTCCTCTCCTCTCGTCTCTCACTCTCTCTTCACACACCGCTCTTCATCACCTCGCGCGTGTTACTTGTTCTCTCAGCTTGCTCTCCACCCTCTCTCTCGCCTGGCGGGGCCGTGTCCGGAATGGGCTCGCATTTGGTCACGCGTTTAGTAGGAATTAAGGGATTTTCTGCCAGCCATCGAGCGAGAGAAGGAGAGCAGAAAATACAAACATTAGCCGAGGAGATCGGCCTCACTTTCTCCTGCCTGGCCACTCTGCTGCAGCCCCCCTGGCTCTGGGATCGTTCCTGTTCTCATGTCTCCTGGTTCTCCTGGTTCTCGCTCTCTATAAGATCCCACCTGAGGGCCCACGTTGTTTTCTCTCTCCACATAGTCACGCTTTCACGAGGGGAAGACCGCCATGAAAGTGTCGTGTTTTGTACAGTAAAGATAAGAATGATGATGCATCCGACGTGTTTACGACAGGCCCCATAACTGCCGTCTGGCTGAGCTTGGGCGTGGCACCACACTGGAGTGAGGCACCGTAACACGATAACCTTATAAAGCTGCAGCTCAGCCCAGGTGTGTGTGTTAGTGTCTCCGGCGTTCTCCAAAAGATCTGGAACATTCTGGCAGACCACAACTTCCTGTCATCCTAAAAGTAATCCTTGACGATCCAAGAGTCACACACACACGAATACGTTCCCAACCCAGCGAGTGCTAATCCAGTTGAAACGCTTGTAAGAAATGTGCTTTGACATAATTACAGGAGCTATTTACTACCCGCGGCTATTAAGAGGAGCGAGGAGACGGGGTGCGTGCGGAGGGGAAGGGGGGGCTAATAAGGCGTGTTGCAGAGGGAGGGTCGGGATCTCAGACACCTCTCAGGGATCACAGCTCCAGCGTCTCGTGCATTAGGCTAAGTGCTAGCGACGCGGCGTGCTTAGCATACTGATCAGCTGCTAGCGTCATCAGCGTTAGCATACGATCGCTAGCAGTCATCAGCGTTAGCATGTACATACGGATCGCTAGCGTCATCAGGTTAGCATACTGAACACTGGAGGAAGGATGATGAGGGATGTGTTGATGTGTAGCGCGGCGCATGCTACACTTGATAGGGAGTCAGGTGGCTGAGGGGTTAGGAATCGGGCTAGCAATCAGAAGGTTGCCGGTTCGAATTTCCGGCCGTGCAAAATGACATTGTGTCACTGGGCAAGGCACTTCGCCCTACTTTCCTCGGGGGAATGTCCCTGTACTTACTGTAAGTCGCTCTGGATAAGAGCATCTGCTAAATGACTAAATGTAAATGTAATGCTACACTGTTGCGTATGCCTTCTTTGTGTTGCAGGACAGGCGAGTGTTTTGATCTGTGCACTTCTGATCCATGACATTCAGCTGTACGTTCCACATCTCTCTTCGTTAAGTGACATATTCTATTTGCAAGTGGGTTTGGATTAAAGCGACTTCCGAACAAATAAAACGTACGAAAGCGTTAATCTACCTGTGAGCTTAGCACCTTGGAAGTTCTCTTCCCTGTGAAGGACCGTTCGAGTTCTCGTGTCCCTGAATAACAACACTCACCCGTCTGATCGCCACAGGATGTGACATCGCACATCGAATGAGGCTTTTTAAACCCCTCCCTGTCACCCCGGGTTAGCCCCGTGTCCTGCCTGACGACCAGGGAGAGCGGAGGAGCGCTTTTCGCTAGGTGTGTCAGCCGAGGCGGCGGGTGGGTGGGCGGGCGAGTGCGCTGGCTCAACCCCCGGGGCCCTACGCGCATTAAGCTTAATTTGAACTGATTAGAATAACAGTGGGGCATTGCACACGGGGACCGGGAGAGATGGCGTGTTTTCAACTAATGTCAGGACGGAGCGCTTTGTGTGACCTTTGACTTGGAGTATTTTCACTCCCTGTGGCTCGTCACGTTGGCAGGACTGTCACCCCTGAGCCACAGCCTATAAGTTCTAGTTTGTGTCCCCTGTCCCTTGTGTGTTCCCCGTGTTGTGTCATTAGCAGCACCTGTGACAAGTTAAGAGTCTATTTTGTTGTGGTTAGTTTTCACCTGTGTCTAGTTTGGTCGTGTGTGTATGTGTTTCCTTCCTTGGTTAATCGTCGTTGGTTACCTGTCGTGTTGTGAGTGAGTATTCCGGAAGTTTTTCCTGTTTTGGGGCGTCTTGTTCTCGAGATCCTGCCTGTTTTTTCTCTCACTGAGTTGCTTGTCTCTCTGGTCCACCCTCCTTCCCCCACGCCGACACGCAGGGTCCTAGAGTCCGCGTGTTACTGGCGGTGTCTGGAAGCTTCTGGAAGGACTGATCATGTCAGCCTCTCCATGATAGCGCAGCCACGCACACACGTGTGCAAACACACACACGCAAGCATCCGTAAACACACACGCTAACACACACCACACACCTAACACACACACACACACACACACACACAGCCTCTCCCTCGTCACAGAAACTCTGCGAGGCGGAGGATGAGGACAAACTGTTGAGGCGGCTTTGCAGAGAAGGGTTAACTCATGCACTCGTGTACGACGCAGGCCTTCGGTTCTCCGAGCTCACGCGTAGGCGTTTGAGGATGTGGCCCCGGGGTCTTTCGCTCAGTTTTCCGTCTCCGACTTCTCTTGATTAGAAAAGGGAAGTCGGTCTATTTCGAGTGTGTTTTCTCACGTCTTGTTCAGGGCACAGTGTTGCCAGCTTTGACTAACAACTGGCAATCATTTAATTAACCATAACCTCCTAGAGAAACATGCCTACTTTGTGAGGGAAAATAGAACGAATCTTTGATTGATTTCGAAGTTCATTCGTTTGTCATTTGCAGCTCATTAAAAGTAGCAATCTGGGAAGCCAAAGCAGGTAAGGCGGGATGTAATAGAAAGTCATTAAACTCATTACAAATAACAAGTGTTTTTTCAATTTCACTAGCACTATTTTGCATTAATTGCTTCTTCCGGCTCTGATGGGAGAGATCTCCGTTAGACACAGCTTATGATTGACACGTGTTGTTAATTACAGTGTTCACTTGACTGACTGTTGCTCCTGCTCTATATGATGCTCATTAGTCGTAGCCGTACTCCCTGGCAATCAGGCCTGCCGTGAGTGACGTGTGACGAGAGAGGTGTTGCTACCAGGGGCCCGTCCCCTGGCCTGTGTCTCCGGAACGTTCCCCAAATGTATTCACCAACGCCGTTGACAACCGGGGAAGTCAAACCGACTCTCGACTCCACAGGTTTAAAACCCAGTCTGCCTGCTAGTGATTTGGAGACTGATTCTCTGCGAGCCGAAGATGATTGTAGGGATTTGATGTAAACGTGTGTCTGTGTTAGATCTCCCCTAGGGGGGGGAGGCGGGAGAGGAGAGACTTCCTGTATTTTCCCATCTCCTTCTCATGGTCACTTCCATTAAATCTGACTTGTTGTGTAAACACACACTGGCCCTCTCCCGCGCGCATCTTCAATTTGTTTTTGAGTGATAGCGCCGCCACGCACACACGTGTGCAAACACACACACACACAAGCATCCGTAAACACACAAGCTAACACACACCACACACACACACAAGCATCCGTAACACACAAGCTAACACACACCACACACACAAGCATCCGTAAACACACACAGCTAACACACACACACACAACGCACTCCGTACACACACACAGTCTAACACACACACACACACACACACACACACCAGCTAACACACACACACACAGCACCGTAACACCGCGTCCCTCAGTCCTCTGTCAGCTGGTGACAGGCTATATAGGATTTACTGGGCTTTGGTCTCTGCTTGTCTCCTTGCCTCTATCCCAGTAACAGCACTGTCAGCCCTCCTCTCCCCTCTCCTCCTCTCCCCTCTCCCCTCTCCCCTCTCCCCTCTCCCCTCTCCCCTCTCCCCTCTCCCCTCTCCCCTCTCCCCTCTCCCCTCCCCCCTCTCCCCTCTCCCCTCGTCTCTCCTCCTCTCCCCTCTCCCCTCTCGCCCTCCCTCCTCTCCCCTCTCCCCTCTCCCCCTTTCCCCTCCTCTCCTCCTCCGCTCCCTTCCTCTTCCCTCCCTCCTTTCTCCCCTCTCCTCTCTCCCATCCTTTCCCCCCTCTCTCCCTCTCCCCCTCTCCCCTCTCAGGGGCTCTCCCCCTCTCCCCTCTCCCCTCTCCCCTCTCCCCTCTCCCTCTCCCTCTCCCGCTCCTCTCCTCATCCTCTCTCCCTCTCCCCTCCCTCGCTCCCCTCCCCCTCCCCTCTCCCTCTCCCTCATCCCCTCTCCCCCTCTCCCCTCCCCCTCCCCCCTCTCCCCTCTCCCCTCATCCCCTCTCCCTCTCCCCTCTCCTCTCCCTCTCCCCTCTCCACCCTCTCCTCCTCGTCCCCTCTCCCCTCTCCCTCTCCCCTCTCCCCTCTCCCCTCTCCTCTCGCTCTCGTCCCCTCATCCCCTCCCCTCCTCTCCCCTCTCACCCTCCGTCCTCTCTCGTGCTCTTTCACCCCCTCTCCACCTGCCATCCCCTCCCCTCGCCTCCGCTCCTAATCCGCTCTCTGGAGCCAGGATGGAGCCTGGCATCAGGGATTATTGCTGTCTTTGGGGGTATTATCGTCACAGAAAGGCCAGATGACAGTGGAAGGGAAGAACGGGGAAACTATGCACAGGTTTGTGATTGGCTGAGCTGCAGGGGGGCGCGCTGGGTTCAGATAAGACGAGTCACTGACGGACCCCAGGAATATCTGATCAGCAGCGTGTGACGTGTCAGCCACAGAGAATGCAGAGAATGCTACCGAAGACAACAATGCTAGGGAAATGCTGCGATTGCTAAGAAGGCTAACGAATAGACAAACGCGAACAAAATGCTAAGAATGCTAGCGAAATGCTACGAAGCGTTGAGATATTTCCACACGAGCCGCTACGTCTGCATTCCACCAGGAGCACAGACGACTGTTTTGTGTGCTGTTATTGATTGAACCGTCACCGAAGAGGAGGAAGGGAGGAAGATGAGGAGAAACAGAAGAGGGGGAGACGGCGATGAGGACGTTCAAACAACGCGGAACACCACGAGGTCAAACGCCGCGGAGTCGGCTAGGGTCACTTCCCGCCGTCCACTTCAACGAGCGCGCGTCAATTCCTGTCAATTAGGACCGAGCTGCTTGAACGACCTGATTGGCAGTGTGTTTAGCAGAACATCAGCCAATCAGAAAGAGATTAGATGTCAGAACAATCTAGAAACGAGTCAATATCAGTTACCCCCCGGCAAAGTGGAAATGAATGAATCGGGACATGAATAGAAATTGGTTGCAAATTTGTGTCGATGTTACATAGTATCATTTGCGGATACTGGATACAGTCACTTAACATAGATTCTTCATCTCCTTTCAAGATGGCCTAACTGGTGCAGCATTTTTTAAGCCCCTTCGACTGAGCCGCGGGCTGCAGAGTTTGCATATGTGCGAACGTACACTTCTTTCTCTCCTCCTTGTCATAGCGGGGAGTTATTAAACCCCTCCAGATTTCAGTCTTTTGAAACAGGGCTGCTGCAGAATCAGTCTCTCTCCTCTCGAAGCTTCTTAAAGCCCCTCTAACAGCGCAGCTTTACCTTATTAGCATTATCTGCTCACTAGACATTTCCTGTCAGTCCTCCCCTCCTTCCTCCTTCCTCCTCTCCTTCCTTCCTTCCTTCCTTCTTCCTTCCTCCTTCCTTCTTCCTTCCTTCGTCCTCCTCCTCTCCTCCTCCTCCTTCTTCCCCTGCTCCCTCCTTTCTGTCCTTCCTTCCTTCAACACACACTCCCTCCTCCTTTCACACTCTCCTTCCCCAGTCCCGCGGGTGGCGTGTACAAAACCCACACCCACGCTGTTTCTGAGAGCTCCATGTTATCGGTGCTCCTCCAGCGTGTGCTGCCCGCCTCCTGCCAGTACACAGCTCGACACACGCTCTGACACATAGCTCTGACACAGCTCTACACGCTCGGACACAGCTCTGACACAGCTCTGACCACGCCCCTGCCGTCCCCCCTCACCTCCCTGCCCACCTGAGCCCGATGTGTTTGTGCGGCCGCCGGCCCTTTGAGCGTGGGGAGATTGGGAATCAGATCTGGCTCCCATTGCTGGACCCA
>CAEFZP010002771.1:0-51679 GCA_903064625.1 Mallotus villosus | reverse complement strand
GAGAGAGAGAGAGAGAGAGAGAGAGAGAGAGAGAGAGAGAGAGTGAAGGAATGAGGGATGGAAATATAGTGATCATTCTTCTTTGTGGAAATGCCTCCCATCTTTGAGAACATATTAAAAACTGTAACTTTGTCCAGAACAGGAGTTTCCCATAGGAGCAGAGCTAGCCTTGAGGTCAGAGCTAGCCTCAAGGTTCAGAGCTAGCCTCAAGGTTCAGAGCTAGCCATCAGAGAGCTATCAGAGCTAGCCTATAGGAGAGGTTCAGAGCTAGCCTATAGGAGCAGAGAGCTAGCCATAGGAGCGAGTAGCTAAGAGCAGAACTATCGGAGAGTAGCCTCAGCAGTAGCCCAAGGTCAGAGCTAGCCTATAGGAGCAGAGCCATAGGAGAGCTAGCCTATAGGAGCAGAACTAGCCTATCGGAGCAGAGCTAGCCTATAGGAGCAGAGACTAGCCTATCGGAGCAGAGATAGCGTCGAGGGTCAGAGCTAGCCTCGAGGTTCACTCCAACACCAGCACACCTGTTTGCTAGAGTGGGTCTATTGTACACAACCTTTCTTGGAGCTCCATCACTTACACCCCTGTGTTTCTCCACCCTAGTCCTCGGGGCCCACTGTCCTGCTTGTTCTAGATGTTTCCCTGTCCTGCATGTTCTAGATGTTTCCCTGCTCCAACACTCCTGATTCTAATGAATGGGTCGTTATGAAGCTCAGCAGAAGCCTGGTAACGAACATTCATTCGCCACCTGCGTCTGAATCCCGTCCACCATCACGACTTCTTCACCCAGGGAGACCACTCCGACTTCCCTTCTTGTAGCGTGGACTTCCTGTTGCTAAACGTCAGTTATTTCTAACTTCAGTCATCAACCACATGGGGAGTTCTTGATTAGAATAATAATCCTAAAGAGATAAACACTTGAGGAAAGTGGGAACATTTCCACAGGCACTTTGCCCAAACTCTTCCAGTGACACAACAACAGACTCGCAGAATATTCTAGCGAGCGTTTAAAGAACAGAGAGTTCTCACTCTGGCGATGTTTGTGATCCATGAGCAGACACAGAGGAGCGTCTGTTGTGAGTTACCTGGAGACTGCATGTAGGACTGTGAGTTACCTGGAGACTGCATGTAGGACTGTGAGTTACCTGGAGACTGCATGTAGGACTGTGAGTTACCTGGAGACTGCATGTAGGACTGTGAGTTACCTGGAGACTGCATGTAGGACTGTGAGTTACCTGGAGACTGCATGTAGGACTGTGAGTTACCTGGAGACTGCATGTAGGACTGTGAGTTACCTGGAGACTGCATGTAGGACTGTGAGTTACCTGGAGACTGCATGTAGGACTGTGAGTTACCTAGAGACTGCATGTAGGACTGTGAGTTACCTGGAGACTGCATGTAGGACTGTGAGTTACCTGGAGACTGCATGTAGGACTGTGAGTTACCTGGAGACTGCATGTAGGACGTGAGTTACTAGAGACTGCATGTAGGACTGTGAGTTACCTGGAGACTGCATGTAGGACTGTGAGTTACCTGGAGACTGCATGTAGGACTGTGAGTTACCTGGAGACTGCATGTAGGACTGTGAGTTACCTGGAGACTGCATGTAGGAGTGTGAGTTACCTGGAGACTGCATGTAGGACTGTGAGTTACCTGGAGACTGCATGTAGGACTGTGAGTTACCTGGAGACTGCATGTAGGAGTGTGAGTTACCTGGAGACTGCATGTAGGACTGTGAGTTACCTGGAGACTGCATGTAGGACTGTGATGGAGCCATGTAGGAGGGGCGAGGGGAGGAGAGGGGAGGAGGGCAGAGACACGGACACGCCCTTGGCCAGTCTGGACCTCCGGCTGGGGGTTCGAGAGCAGCGTGGCTCCAGGGGGTGGGAGCCCTGGTCCCCGGCCTCTCTGCCTGCGTCTCTGCCATGGCCACTCTGGTGCCTGGTGGAGGCTTGGGGGAGGAGAGATGTCTTCAGTTAGCAGGCACACACATCCACACAGCTTATAGATCCAACAGCCTTTCGACTGTCAGAGTCAATAAACAGAAACATCTCTAGTACGATGGTGGCAATGCAGTGACTGGCCACGGGCAGAGTCAAGGATTCAAGACAAAGAGCATGTTTGAGGAAGTTTAAAGCACTCAAGATGTCGCTGACGTGTTGCTACTTTGCACTACGAGAATCAAAAAAAGATATAATAATGTTATTATAATGTGAATTATAACTATGCACCTCTAAACGTTGATCTTCTGTATTTCAATGTGCTCTGTTGGTGGCTTGGGAAGAAAGCGTGTTTAACATGTTAAATGTCAGAGCACTTCTTTCCTTCCGTAGTTCTCCCCTCTGTTAGAAAGCTTAGTGGCACGTCCAGACCAAACTGAACATGGTTACAAACAGACACGCTGCGACGACAGTTTCTCAGTTTCTGGCTTCAGGGGGGAGAAACTTTCCACAGGGCCTTTGAGCTGCCCCCGGCCCCCTGCCCCCCGATCCCCCTGCCCCCGATCCCCCCGCCCACCCGATCCCCTGCCCCCCGATCCCCGCCCCCCGGCCCCCTGCCCCCGATCCCCCTGCCCCACCCCCCCGGCCCCCTGCCCCCCGGCCCCCGCCCCCCCCGTCCTTCTGGGAAACATATGCTGCTCATCGTGTGTTGCTGCTAACACTATCTCTTTACTCTGCTGAGAAGGGTACTAACACAGGCACAAGAAAAAAGATATAGAAAATGTTTGCAAAACGGTGCAAAATGTATAAATTATGCATGGCCCCCTGCTCCACGAACATTCAGTTCTTTCTCTTTCAAACCTTGTTAGAGATAATCCTCATTTTTCCTCATTAAAGGACCAACGTACTCACGGTTCTGTTACAGGCCCATTCCACTGTGTTTTAGCAGTATTTCTCTGACACAATTCTCTTCTTCCTCGTTGCCAGCAGGAGAAAAGCTAAATATTTGATGAGCAACATGTTCATTTATCTGTCTTGCGTCCAAATTTCTCCTCAGCTTCTGTTGGTCTTACGAAATCGACAATATGTGTTCTAATATTCAAAATGTTATCTATATTCAACGTTTCCCTGTAGTGTTAAAAGCCTTCAAGGAAACTGATGTCATATAGAAGTAATAGAAAGACCCGTCTGAAGAAATAGTCTGCGTAGAACCCTGTGGTTTCCAGTAGAACCCTACGGTTCTGTAAAGTGTTTTGTACCTTAAATGTTTCATTTGAATGAAAGTGTTTTATAGCCTGCAGTACCTTAGAGAAATGTAATTCTATTTTCAAAACAGAAACTCTACAATGCAGTTATCACACTTGTGTTTGCTTCCAATAGAAATGCTGGATTAAGAAGATGCGTCAACTACTGTTGCAATGCAGATCTTCCGTTTACAAATTCTCCTCATCAACTAGTAATGCTTCTGGTATAACTAGATATTAGATCAGGCTGTCGTTTGCTTTTTGATGTACATGTGTTCCGATTAAATGTAAGCACATTCTCCATATACACGTACATTATTTATTAGAATGGTAATTAAGGTTGATCATATCACATGCCAGTACAAACATAGTTCAATCTAATTATATGTAGATCTTACCGACCCTGAAAAAGTTATGAATTTCAACGCAGTTTTAATGGGTCACGCTGTTTGTCGCAACTTCTCGTGACACACTTAGTGAGTGATTGAAGCCCTGGAACACGCGCTCGCTCGTTAACTGGGCTAATTGAAACGGTTCTAAAGCACCGAGGGAAAGATTGAGCCACGCGCTGCATTCTATTAAGGACAAGTCCTACAAATGTGAAGGATTCATTTCAACACTGGGATGAGAATACATAACATTTACTAAAACGTTCTTTTTTTTTACTTTGGATAATCTGAATTTGGACAATCGTAGCCTATTTTCTGCGACAATTTCTGCTTCGCTCATTGTGTTAAGTTACGCAGTACGTGATGGTAAAGTCACCTGGATCTCTCTTGCTCCGGTTCCCCTCTCCGTCCCGGTTCTTTCCAAATACAGCTTTGAACATGTTCACAATGTCCGGGGATTCTTTGATGGAAGTTTTCTAAAGAAAAAATAATAATTGAATAAAAGCAATTATTTACACCTGTTATTGTTCAACTATACACACAACACTCACACATTTCTGCTACGTGTCGATACTGCGGGGATATCGTTTTTTTACATGAAATAAACTCAATTAAGTAGCGTAGAATAGGCCGTTTAAAAAAACATTTATTTGAGATTCAACGTATCCCATACTAACCTTTTAGTATAAAGCGTTTCATGATGTTATTGTTGATTAAATAACAATAGTGCTGATCTCCCATTTTCCATTTTCATAATCAAATAAGTACATTCCTAAGATGACTAAGAAAACAAATCGATAGTCCCCTACCTGTTAGAGGCAGAGCGTGACGATCGATCCTTCAAGAAAGTACATGGCGCGAAAGGCACGCGCTCCTGGTCCTGTGTTCGGTGGATGAATGGAAGCGCGAGAGCGTGATCCGTGCTTGGAATCAGAACTTAAATAATGTGTCGTCGCGTATCGGTACAGCCTACGTGTATATTGACGGCTGTCCCCAAGGAGAAGAAATTACACAATGAAAACCTCAGACATGATGCTACCGAGTATCAGACAGAAATGTGACGGCAGATGCCTTTGTTTGTTTTACTTTCATACAATTTATTTAGTCGACATCGTGATAGACAGACGGATAAAGTGGTCAGTACATTTCCCACACTTGGAATGCTTTGTACATATTATGATGAGATCTTTAATCTTTACACATTTTCATCCGTGACATACATATCTTAGTCAGTGTTTGACAGTACAGAGAACTGGGCATTTTGTTCAGTCACAATTGATCACAACTTGAGAAAGTGATCAATAAATAATAAAAAAAAGAATTACCTAATACCAGAGCATACAAAGTCCACACATAGAATACAGAGATAAAACAATACAGTTTATACGTCATTGTATAATTTATCTGTACAAATAGTATTTGACATTTCACATTAAGTATATAACTTCATTACATATTTTTGGCCAACTTACTAGGGAAAGGTATTACCTTTTAGCTTATTTCAACTCAAACATTTCCCCATCATTTCCTTTGCACATTTCTGCCCACCACAGCATCCACGCGCCTCGATAACCCAACACAGTGCTTCTTCTTATAGGACAACTAACCGACGTTACACTATGGAAGCAAATCATTGCCATAATGTTTTGAATTTTAAAAGGCATTGAATACTTAATATTGAAATTTAAACAACACTGAATTCTCATCTGAATATATTTCAATGTAAAATGAAATTCAGGTTGCTCAAATTCGAGCCCAAAAAATTTAGATCTTAAAAAAATTCAAACATAAAAAATTAGCCTACTAATATAAATACCTAAATACCTCGGATACACATGAAAAAAGCTGTCCTGTCCTTGATATCCCGGATGTAAAAAATTTGAATTTAAGTTTAAAATGTTGGGGCTGGAACTTGATAGGCTCAAATTTTTTAGACTGGAATTTTTTCGGGTCGAAATTTTTTCAGCTGTAAAATTTTCGGCTCAAATGTTTTCAGCTGTAACATTTTCTGCAGAAATTTTTTAAACTGTAAAATTTTCGGCTCCAATTTTTTCAGCTGGAACATTTTCGGCTCCAATTTTTTCAGCTGGAAAATGTTCGGCTCGAATTTGATAGGGTCGAATTTTTTATGATTTAATTTTTTAAGATCAATTTTTTTTGGCTTGAATTTGAGCAACCTGAATTTTATTTTACATTGAAATATATTCAGATGAGAATTCAGTGTCGTTTAAATTTCAATATTAAGTATTCGATGCCTTTTAAAATTCAAAACATTATGGCACTGATTTACTTCCATATTACACAGCACTCCGGAAAACAACGAGGTTCCTATTCTGAATCACACACACATATGCAATCAGCGGCACATATGCGCACGTACAAACACACACACTTAAGTTTAGTTCAATATGGTGTTTACAGTTCCCTAAACCCAGGAGTCTGGGGAGCCGGTGTACTGGTTCGCCCGCTGTGATGGCCTCCGCGTGGTAGAGTAGAAATCCACGTAGTTGGTGTTGGATTTGAGTGTCAGGGACTGGGTAGCGTACCTTTCCGGCGCGTCCGGGGCTGGGTCCTCCGGGTACGCATCCTCCTCGTAACCTTGCGGAGACGACAGGTACATTCGGTAGTTGTTGAAATTTGTCCGGTTCTCTGGTTCGTCGTAAAACGGCTCCTTGGTCTGATGGAAGGATTAACGCGCGAGTGAGCGTTTCACATTTTACATTTCATTCAATACGCAGGAGCATTACTGTAATGGCGTCCTAGTAGCGTTATATATAACAATAGGCTATGCAATGAGGGGGGTATTTTAGCCACACATTAACATTATTGTCGTATCAAATGAACGACACAAAATAACTCGGAGGGAGAAGTCTGTGAATGTCTTACTTGTGGCCGTATGAAGTCCTCTGTTGTCGGGGAACAATAGGAGCCTATAAAATATGGTGTTTGTTTTTCTGATCCTGCAGGAGAAAACACAGATCATTAATACAGACTTTAAAAATGTTGGCTCAAATCAAGTAATCTGATTGGTCATTGGTCCACTAGAGCTAGCCTATGCTTCCGAGGGAAAAAACGTTAGCTCTAGCTAGCTAAACAATAAACGAAATTAGCTATCGAACTGAAACATTTAATGCTAACTTCGACCTACGATTGTTAACTAGCTTTCATAATGGAAACATTTAAGGTTAACTTCGATCCACGGTAATTAGCTAGCTAATAAACCAAGTTTGAGCCAGCTAGCTAACAAAATGTCAACAAATTAAATGAATAAAGGAATATGCTAGAGCTGCTAGAGAGCGTGTACGTTATTATTCTGCACTTCTGTTCTGTTCTACTCTGCACAACTCCAATCTACTTCAGGATCAATAACGTGAGATGACTAGAACCAAGTTCGCAGTTTTATGTAGTGAATCGGCAACATTATGACCTGCTCGCTGATGATTCTGTAAACTGTTGTCTCCGTAGTAAGTATCAAGTTGCATAGATGACTGCGCCCTCTGGTGGTTGTAGCTGAGCCTGCGGATGCCTAGCATGGCTGGGGATGACGTGGCGCTGTGGCCTGAAACAACAACAGAAAACATTTAAACTTTTCTTTTTAGATATATTTTCCATATGGTCCATATGACATGGGGTTGGCTTAGCTGTTTGCCTGGGATTTGGTTCAGGGTCGGTATAGGTGTTGGGGCAGGGGTCGGTATAGGTGCTGGGTTAGGGTTGGTATAGGTGTTGGGTCAGGGGTCAGGGGTCGGTATAGGTGTTGGGTCAGGGGTCAGTATAGGTGTCGGGTCAGGGGTCGGTATAGGTGTTGGGTCAGGGGTTGGGTCAGGGGTTGATATAGGTGCTGTAATTCGGAGGCTCTCACCTGTCTGGATGACAGGAGACATGCGGAGGGGGCTGGTGGGCAGGGTGGGCTGAGACCGGTAGCGGTCCCGTTCCAGAGTTGACACCGGGGGTGATGAAGTGAGTGTGGGTCCAGCCGTCCTGCAGAGCACAGCAGGGAGGAGACAGGCTTAGAACAGACTCTGAATCAGTACAGACCAGAGGCGTTGTTAGACATAAAACTCTACTGGGGCCCTTAATTCATATCCCTTTTTTTGCTTCTTTCAAGCTTGCTGTGCACAATGCACTACTAGGCTATGCTTACCCCACTATACAACAGTTCAGGGACAGAAGTTTGATATCAGCTTTGGCAAGGACATCAATAATTAATGCGAGCACGCACATTTTATTCACATTCATTTGAGCGCAAATACAGTTTTTTTGGAGCTTCGTGTAATATAGTATTTATGTTTTAGTCAAAATAAGATGATCGGTACAGGCCTATCAATTAGACACTATCTGTAGTTGTGTAATGTTTCTTAGCCTCAATTCTGACTTACGTTCCGAGTCCGACACCAGGGGGGTACTCCAGAAAGCAGGTCACGTGACATACCCAGGTAAGTTAACTCCCCAGCTGACACCCAGCATTGTAGCAACGTTGCCAGTAGGTTGCTGCAACATTGTGAATCAGCTGCTGGGTTAATTTACCCGGTGATGTTGCATAACCTGCTTTCTGGAATCCTGTCCTGGACTCCTGTGTGCTGCAGGGGCTGTTTGGCTCAGGAGAGCGCGCTGACATGGAATTCTGCATGTATATAGTATTATATAGTGTCGTGTTTTGTGTTAAACCACGGCCATGGCCCTGCTCACCTGTCTGTAGAGGGAGCGCAGGTCTCTGTACTGCCACAGAGTGTTCAACACCTGGCCTGCAGCCTTCACCACCTTCAGAGAGTACCTGGGGCAGGAACAGGAAGTTACAGCTACTTCCTCCAGGCCAGACAGGAAGTTACACACATCTCTCCCCACCCCCCTTCTCCAGCCCAGACAGGAAGTACTGGGATTCTTAGTCCTCATCAAGTACTCTTGAATGTACATTTTCCCCCCAAAATAATTCCTAACTGAAAAATAAATTTCTACCTTTCCAAAACTTTTTTTCCAAACTTTTTTTTGTTTTGGAAAGGAGAGAATTTTTACTATTTAAAAAATACGTTTTGGGCCTTTCAAAAGTTTTTCAAAAAGGAGAGGGGAGAACAAACTTTTTTTCTAAACTTTTTCAACTTTTCTTTCACACACTAAAGGAGCTGATGTTGTGATGTGTGTCTGTACCCCTTGCTGATGTTGTGATGTGTGTCTGTACCCCTTGCTGATGTTGTGATGTGTGTCTGTACCCCTTGCTGACGTTGTGATGTGTGTCTGTACCCCTTGCTGATGTTGTGATGTGTGTCTGTACCCCTTGCTGATGTTGTGATGTGTGTCTGTACCCCTTGCTGATGTTGTGATGTGTGTCTGTACCCCTTCCCCCGGTCCTTGCTGATGTTGTGATGTGTGTCTGTACCCCTTGCTAATGTTGTGATGTGTGTCTGTACCCCTTCCCCCGGTCCTTGCTGATGTTGTGATGTGTGTCTGTACCCCTGCTAATGTTGTGATGTGTGTCTGTACCCCTTCCCCCGTCCCTTGCTGATGTTGTGATGTGTGTCTGTACCCCTTCCCCCGGCCCTTGCTGATGTTGTGATGTGTGTCTGTACCCCTTCCCCCGTCCCTTGCTGATGTTGTGATGTGTGTCTGTACCCCTTCCCCCGTCCCTTGCTGATGTTGTGATGTGTGTCTGTACCCCTTCCCCCGCCCTTGCTGATGTTGTGATGTGTGTCTGTACCCCTTCCCCCGTCCCTTGCTGATGTTGTGATGTGTGTCTGTACCCCTTCCCCCGGCCCTTGCTGATGTGGACCAGCTTCTCGATGCCCCCCGTGTCCGCCAGGGCCTTGGCGTTCTCCGTGTTCCTGCTGGTCACCTCGTGCAGCGTGCAGCAGATGGACGCCACCGTGTCGTCACACAGCAGCGACGGGCTGGACCCCGGGAGACGGTTCACCAGGTCACGCATGGCGTACTTACCTGACACACACACACACACACAGGGAGACACACACACACAGGGAGACACACACACACACACACAGGGAGACACACACACACACACACACACACACAGGGAGACACACACACACACACACACACACATGCAGGGAGACACACACACAGGGAGACACACAAGGTTTGATAGCTCAGCACCTTTCCAATAATCAATTCCATCAATTTCCCAACTCAAACAGACAAAACCCCATAAATCTCCCCCCACGCTCCCCCAGAAGGCCTGACTGACCGATGAGCTCCTTGTTCCTGCTGTCCAGGGCCATGTTCCTGAGGGCCGTAGCCACGGAGCAGACCACACGGTCGTTGTCCATCCTCAGCAGCTCCACCAGGATGGGGAGGCCCTTCTCCTTACGCACCGCCGCACGGATGTACGCCGCAAACTGGGATGGAGACACACACAAGGAGGTCAGTAGACACACACGTTCACGTATACTTACTGAATGTCCATCTCACACACACTCTCTCTCTCTCTCTCCCTCACAACACCTTCCAGTTTCCGGCAGACAGGTTCTGCAGGGAGCCGGCCGAGCCCTCCAGGGTGGCAGGGTTGGAGCTCTCTGCCAGCAGGCCCAGGTAAGGCTTCACCACGGCCGGATGCCACAGCATCTCAGCCCCCTTAGGAGA
This sequence comes from Mallotus villosus, assembly GCA_903064625.1. Lineage (NCBI taxonomy): Eukaryota > Metazoa > Chordata > Actinopteri > Osmeriformes > Salangidae > Mallotus > Mallotus villosus. Next base: position 41,521 of record CAEFZP010002771.1, on the reverse strand, counting down.
CTTGGAGAAGCCAGGGATGGGTCCCACGCCGTCCCACTGGAGACACACACACACACACACACAGACACAGACACACACACACACACACAGACACACACACACACACATCAGAGCTGTCCTGACTCAAGTCCTGAATAGTAAAAGTGTTTTTTGTAATTTCAGGACCTTTCATCATCTCAGTCTCACGCCTAAGCCCCGTTACCTTCCCCTCCAGCCCCCTCCAGTCCCGTTACCTCCCCTCCAGCCACGTTACCTTCCCCTCCAGCCACTCTCTCTTCTTCTTCTTCTTCATGCGGCCCCAGCAGAGGTAGTCGTAGTCTTGGCTGGCCGAGCCGAAGCCCAGGAGCCCGTCCACTTCCTGGACCCCCAGCAGACGGGACGAGGGCATCTCGATCTCCAGACGGTAAGAAAGGTTCCTCAGCGTGCACACGCAGTTCTCCACTATCTGCAGGGGACGCATTTCAGTGACGCACACCCATATGAACATCTACATATGCATAAGTGTGTATATTTATATATATCATATATTTATCTTGTTAGGTTGGCAGAGCAACACACAGCAGGGAGTTATAATAAATCAACACACAAACGTAGGCCCACTACTCGCAGTAAAGAAATGAATTAAATCCTGTCCAGATCCACACAGTGTCTATAAACCCCCCTGACCCTGACCCTGACCCCTGACCCCGGGGCGGTGACACACCTTGCTGTCGAAGTCGGAGGTGTGGACGCAAGCCTTAATGACATAGAGGAGGGAGTCGACCAGCCCCTCACAGCATCGCAGCTGACCCCGCGCCTCCTCCCCGGCTGAACTGAGGTTCCTGGGGGACCACACACACACACACACACACACACACACACACACACACACACACACACACACACACACCACACACACACACACACACCACACACACACACACACACACACCACACACACACACACACACACCACACACACCACACACACACACCACCACACACACACACACACACACCACACACACACACACACACCACACACACCACACACACACCACACACACACACACACCACACACACACACACACACACACACACACACACACCACACACACACACACACACCACACACACCACACACCACACACACACCACACACATTCTTGTCACACATAAACAGTAACAGTGGGCGTTCACCCTCTCCTGTCCTGAGCTGCAGTACCTCACTTCATCCACCAGATGGCTTCAAAACTGCCCGGATACAGCACAGTGCTTAGAGACTGATTGTCCAATAGAATCGCAGGCCATACATTTCAGACAGCTATGGCAGGTGCCAGGCAGGAAAGAGAGACTACACAACACCACCGAGATAGGAAGGCCTCAGCCACAAGCCAGCACCTGTACATTCCCCAGGGGGCTGAGCACATGTGGAGGAAGGTTGCGACCGTTTGGAAACTCCCTCACGACAAACTCCTCTCACCTGAGGCAGCCGGTGGTGTTGCGGAGCAGCAGGGAGGAGTGGACCTTGAGGGCGTGGTCGCGGTGCGCTCCGCTGCTCCAGCCTGAGTGAGGGATGACCACGGTGCTGGTCAGGGTGCTCAGGGCGTCCCTGATGATGGTCATCTTCACCGCGTCGCAGGAAGACAGGTTCCACAGCACGCCTGCCACACCAAGGAGACAAGGCTGTGGTGAGGTGTGGAGCCATCTGAGACACACACTGATACACTCACTCACACACACACACACCCACACACCCTCACACAGATACACGCACACACACACACCCTCACACACACCCTCACACACAGAGACACACACCCTCACACACACAGAGACACACACCCTCACACACACACCCGCACACACAGAGACACACACCCTCACACAGATACACAGACACACACACACACACACACTGATACACTCACTCACACACACACACCACACACACACACACAGATACACACAGAGACACACACCCTCACACAGAGACACACACCCTCACACAGAGACACACACCCTCACACACACACATACCCACCAGTGACCAGCTCTCTGACGTCGTTGTCGGTGGTCTTCCTCAGCAGACGCAGCAGCGCTGGCACCCCTCCGCAGTTCCTCAGCGCCACCTTGTTGTGGTCGGTGGCCTTGCCGTACACCAGGTTCCTGAGCGCTCCGCACGCACTCCTCTGGACCTCGCCCGCCTTGTGGTCCAGCAGGTCCACCAGGTGCTGGATGCCCCCCAGGTGACACACCTGGACGGGAGGGGGGGAGACCTGTCACCTGACACACCTGTCACCCTGACACACCCGTCACTGATACACCTGTCACCTGACACACCCCGTCACTGATACACCTGTCACCTGACACACCCCGTCACTGATACACCTGTCACCTGACACACCTGTCACCTGACACACCCCGTCACTGATACACCTGTCACCTGACACACCTGTCACTGATACACCTGTCACTGATACACCTGTCACTGATACACTACTGATACTCTACTCACCACACACACACAACTCTGAGGTAAAACACACAAGCATTAAGAAAGCAAAACAGAATAGATTTTGTGCCTTCTTTTCTAAATCACTTCAGAACTCCATGTTAAAGGAACGTTCCCCCTGAATGACCCCAGTAGAGTACGTGGCGTGCTCTCCCTGCGTACGCTCTCCCTGCGTACGCTCTCCCTGCGTACGCTCTCCCTGCGTACGCTCTCCCTGCGTACGCTCTCCCTGCGTACGCTCTCCCTGCGTACTCTCCCTGCGTACCTCCACCTTGGTCCTGTTGTCTCCGTAGCAGAGGTGCTGCAGGTAGGCTGCAGCGTTGGCTTGGACCGAGGGGAAGTGATGCTGCAGCATGTGGATCACCCTCCGGGAGCTCGGGTCACGCCACGCAAACTCCCTGGAGAGGGGGGAGGTACGGAGAGAGGTACGAGTAGAGAAGGAGAGAGGACGAGAAGAGAGGAGATGAGAGGACAGAGAGACAGATAGAAGGAGAGAGAGAGAAGGAGAAGGTGACGAGCGAAGAGAGAGGAGAGTCAGCGCAACCCGGACGACGACCCCTAGGATGAGAGAGGTCTGACAGCGAGCAGGGACTCCGGAGAGATCGATGATCGAGTATGATAGTAGAGCAGCGAGAGATGATCGTCAGCCTAGCAGCGTCATCTCTCTCTGAAAAGCGAGAGAGAGGAAAGACATCAGGAGACTGAGAGAGCTATACGAGAGCATCGGGTGTGTGAAGAATAGATGGAGAGTAAAGAGAGCCTTCCCTGTTTAACGGTTTGTTAACGTGTGGTGTGTGTGTGTGTGTACCTGGGGTCCTTGTGTGTGTGTGTGTGTGTGTGTACCTGGGGTCCTTGTGGGTGCTGTCGATGGAGGGGGACCTGGTGGCTGTTCTGTCGGGGTAGGCCAGCTCCACCAGCCCCTGCTGGGAGACCCTGTAGGGGTCTGGGTACAGGCCGTAGCTGCTCTGGTACGGCAACGTGCTGCAGTGGCTGCTTGCTCTCTGAAGAGTCCCCATCCCTGCACACACACACACACACACACACACGCTTAGGACACGCTCCACACCCACACACACACACACACGCTTAGGACTGCCTCAAACACTCCACACACCACACACACACACACACACGCTTAGGACTGCCTCAAACCTCCACACACGCTACACACACACACACAACGCTAGGACTGCCTCACACGCTCCACTCCCCAGAATGTGCTCTCACACTCTTACAGCTTCTGTCTCGTTGACAAGGTGATATTTGTTCACAATCACCCCTCCCTCCCTCTGTTCCCTCTGCCTTCCTCCCCCCTCTTCCCCTGCCCCCTCTCCTCCTCCCCCCTCTCTCTCTCATCTCTCATCTATTGTGTTCGGCTGGGTAGTTATCTCCCTATCCCTCGCTCCCCCCCCTCTCTCTCCTCCCTCCCTCCCTCCCTCCCCAGAGTTCTTACAGACTGTCTGGAAGACACAATTGGTGTTCTAATGAAAAAGGCTGAAAAAAGAGTGTTTCACTGCCAGTCCATATACCCAGTGCTGTCGTCATGACCACCCCCTGTCCCTGCTGAGCTGCAGTACCTGTGCAGGGCCTGTAGAGGGCGCTGTGAGAGGGCTGTGGTAGAGCGGGCTGGGGTAGGAGTGCTCGGTGAAGACAGGAGTGAGATGGCAGTCTGGGGACATGGCCGCCAGCTGCTCCTGATCCAGCTGGCTGGGGTGGGAGATGTAGGAGCTGTGAAGACCTGGAGGAGACACACACACACACACGAGCACACACACACACACACACCACACATACGCACCAGTGGCATTGCCTTGTAATCTTGTTCTGCAGTGGTACCTGTGGAGGGGACTGATTGAGGGAGACAGAGTAGCCGTGGGCCATGTTCTGAGCGTGACACTGATGTCGTGTGATATCTGAGGTACACAGCAGCCAACAAGAAACATGTCTTAGCGTGAACTTGTACTCAGTAGGGAACATACAGGCTTCTCCAAAGAGAAGTAGAGAAAAAAGAGAGAGAGAAAACAAGGAGAGAGGGAGAAAAAAGAGAGAGAGAAAAAGAGAGAGAGAGAGAGAACGAGAACAGAGGAGAAGAGAGTAGAACAAGAGAGAGAGAGAACATGGTAAAAGAGGAGAGATGAGACGAGCAAACAGTACGTCCGAACAAAGAGGAGAGTAGGAAATCAAAGAGAGGGGACGTGAAGAGAGAGAGAGAGGAAAAAAGCAAGGAGCAGCTGACGCGAGTGAATGAAACAAATAATTCACAACAAAAAAAATTCAAACAACAACAACCATTACAAGAAAATAAAACCCGAAGAAACTTGGAGAGCGAGAGAACCAGAAGGCGAGATAGGAAAAAAGAGGAGAGGAGAGAGAGAAAAGAAAGAGCGCCGGCGAGAGAAGAGAGAGAGGAGAGAGAAAAAGAAATAGAGAGAGGAAAAATGAAAGAGAGAGAGAACAAGAGAGAGTAGAGAAGAAAAAGAAGGGTGGAGAGAGAGAAAAAAAGGATACTCCTAAGGTTGAGCGCTAGAGGTGTGAGTGTAGTAAACAGCGATGCCCGTCAGACGTATGAATGAGTAGTCAACCGAGGACGCAGGCAAGAAAAGGAGAGATGAGAGAGGAGCGAAACAGAGAGTAGTAGAGAGGCAGAGATAGAGAGGAGAGAGAGAGAGAAAAAGAAGAGAGCAGAGAGAGAAAAAAGGCGAGCGAGATAGAAAAAGAAAGAGAGAGAGAGAGAGCAACTCGGAGGGCGAGAGTGCACACCAGAGAAGAGACGAAAAAGAGACGAGCGGAGAGAGCGAACACAGAACGAGAGCGCGCCTAAAAAAGAAAAGAGAGAGAGAGAAAAAGAGGGACGAGAGCAGAGTACCAAGACACAACAGAGAGCTAAGAGAGCCAAAGAAGAGCTGATCTAGAAAACTAACTATATATAGCTATCCCCATCTCTCTCTATAGAGACGCCATGTTCTCTTCTCTCTCCACTCTCGACTCTTCTCTCCCCCTCACATCTCCTCTCTCCCTCTCTCTCCTCTCTCTATCAATATTGCTCATGTATGTTTTGCGATAAGCCCCCCAGACCCAGAGGAGGGGTTATGGGTTAGGGGGGGGTCTGCTCTCGCTGGTTATGTAAAGCAGGATGTGGGTCAGTGGGATGGGCACAAGGCCATGAGGGGACACATCAGCATCACAGGCAGCACCAGATACACTCAGCATCTGAAATCTGACTGATATAATCCTCTGAGAACACAATGGATACTATACACTGTTTCTGTGTGTGTGTGTGTGTGTGCGGGTGTGTGTGTGGTGTGTGTCCGTGTGTGTGTGTGTGTGTGTGGGGGTGCGTGTGTGTAGTGCGTGAGTGAGTGTGTGGGTGGGTGTGTCGTGTGTGTGTGTACTGTGTGTGTGTGTGTGTTGGTCTGTGTGTGTGTGTGTGTGTGTGGTGTGTGTGTGGTGTGTGTGTGGTGTGGTGTGTGTGTGTGTGGGGGTGCGTGTGGTGTGTGGTGTGTGTGGTGAGCATGTGGTGTGTGTGTGTGTGTGTGTGTGGGTGTGTGTGGTGTGTGTGGGGGGGTTGAGTGTGTGTGTGTGTGTGTGTGCGTGTGTGTGTGCGTGTGTGTGTGTGCAGTGTGTGTGTGTGTGTGTGTGTGTGGGTGTGTCAGTGTGTGTGTGTGGTTAGGCGAGTGTGTGTGTGTGTGGTGTGTGTGTGTGTGGGGGGTGTGTGTGTGCGTGTGTGCGTGGGGGTGTGTGTGTGTGTGTGTGTGTGTGTGTCAGACCTGTGAGGCTGTCAGGTCTGGACAGGGTGCTCCTCTCGTAGCAGGCGTAGGGGTCGGCGCCGTAGGGGAGGGGCTGTGTCTTGCGGGGGAGGGGTGGAGCCATACTGCTGCGGCACGGCCGTCATACAGGACCTCAGAGGAGACACGGACAAGCCCCGCCCCTCCACCAGGGACAGGGAGGAGCCTAGGCGCCCGGCCACGCCCCACGCCCGGGGGAGAGGCGGCGAGGGTGCGAGAGCCCAAACGCCCCCCGTTTCTCTGGGAGGGGGAGTAGAGCTGGGGGGTCGGGGAGGAGGCGGAGGAGGGGGGCGAGGGGCAGGAGGGGGGGATGGTGGTGCCGGGGAAGACGCTGGCCAGCGGTTTGGGCTCGGTGAGGATGGGGGAGCCGTAGGCGCTGCCCTGGGAGGTGCGGAGCGACACGCGGGAGGGGGACACCGTGCCCCCCGGGCCCCCCGGAGACTGGCCGCTGGAGGGCAGGGAGCCGATACGCCTCATCACCCGGCCAGACGCCGACGCCTGGGGGGGAGGGGGTGGAGAGGGAGGAGGGGGAGGAGGGGGAGAGGAGAGGGAGGGGGAGAGAGGGAGGAGGGGGAGAGGGATGTCATTGTACGCAACATTCAAAAGTGGGACATAAAGAATGAAAGGTGGGTTTACATTGAAGACAGACAGAAGGGTGGGGGTGGAGGGCAGACAGGGAGGTGATGGGTAGAGAGTGGGAGAAGAGAGAGAGAGAGTGATGAGGAGGGCAGAGGGAGGAGGAGGAGGAGCGAGGGAGGAGGAGGGATGAGAGGGGGGCAGAGGGAGGAGGAGGGCAGAGGGAGGCAGAGGGAGGAGGAGGAGCGAGGGAGGAGGAGGAGCTCAGGGGGGAGTGATGAGGAGGAGCGACGGGGGGCAGAGGGAGGAGGAGGGCAGAGGAGGGCAGAGGGAGGAGGAGGAGCGAGGGAGGAGGAGGAGCGCAGCATAGGGAGTGGAGGAGGCAGGAGCGAGGGGGGCAGTAGAGGAGGAGGCAGGACGCGAGGGGGGAGTGATGAGGAGGGAGGGAAGAGGAGGGAGGAGAGGGAGGGGGGCAGACAGGGAGGTGATGGGTAGAGAGTGCGGAGAAGAGAGGAAGAGGAGTGATGAGGAGGGAAGAGGGAGGAGGAGGAACGATGAGTGAGGAGGAGGAGCGAGGGGGGAGGAGGAGGAGAGAGGGGGGAGGAGGAGCGAGGGGGGAGGAGGGGAGCGAGGGGGAGGAGGGAAGAGGAGGGCAGAGGGAGGAGGAGGAGCGAGGGGGGAGGAGGCCAGAGGAGGGCAGAGGGAGGAGGAGGGCAGAGCGAGGGCAGAGGAGGAGGAGGAGCGAGAGTAGTGATGAGGAGGAGGGCAGAGGAGGCAGAGGGAGGGGGGCAGACAGGTAGTGATGGGTAGAGAGAGTGGGAGAAGAGAGAAGAGGAGGATGAGGAGGGCAGAGAGGGAGGAGGAGGAACGATGGAGGAGGAGGAGCGAGGGGGGAGGAGGAGGAGCGAGGGGGGGAGGAGGAGCGAGGGGGGAGAGGAGCGAGGGGGGAGGAGGAAGAGGAGGGCAGAGGAGGAGGAGCAGAGGGAGCGAGAGAGAGGAGGGAGAAGAGGAGGGCAGAGGGAGGAGGAGGAGCGAGGGGGGAGGAGGAGCTAAGGGGGACTACCTGTGCGGAGGCTGGCCCTCAGCCCGGGGGCTCCTGCAGACGGAGGCTCGGGGGCCGGAGCGGACCAGGTTCTGAGCGCTGTAGAAGCTCACGCTGCTGTCATGGTAACCGCTGTCCGCGTAGGACGCCATCTGGACGGAGTGAGCCCCCGACACTGAGGACAGAGGACACACACGTCTACACACAGCTACACACACGTCTACACACACGTCTACACCACACCGTCTACACACACCGTCTACACACACGTCTACACACCGTCTAACCACACGTCTACACACCGTCTACACACCGTCTACACCACACGTCTACACACCGTCTACACACACGTCTACACACCGTCTACACACACGTCTACACACCGTCTACACACACGTCTACACACCGTCTACACACACGGCTACACACGTGTTAATATATGTCAGTATGTTTGTAAATATTTTAAAAAAAGGAGGGATGGTACGAGGATTTATGCAGTAGTTTAGTGATGTATTTGTCGTCATGTCAACATGATAGTGGATTTCTGGGTTACATAACGTTTGATCTCACAATCCCTCCATCTATCTATCTCTACATCCTTTCCTCCATCCCTCCCTCTATTCTATCTTCCCTCCATACATCCTTTCCTAAACAGTGTCTTCCCTCTCTCCTCTCTCCCTCTCCCTGCCACAGCTGTGGAGCACCAGTAAGTGGGTCATCCTGCTTTTGAGGAAGTGTGGAAGATCTTCGAGCCCCCCGGCAGCTTGCGTTGGCTTAATCAACGTAGCAAAGCGCTTAACGTGACCCGGCTATTTATGTTCAGCGTGTTGCTTACAGCGGGTCGACAAACATCACTGGAGGTGTAGAACAATGGAAGGGTTCCACCTTGTCAGCTGTGAGGTTCTGTTTGGAACCCAGACGGGTTCTCTATCTGACCAGGGATGATACGGACGGTCTGTGGAACCTGGGTTCTGCCTCTCTTGGTTTCTGCCTCTCTTCTGCCTCTCTTATGCCTCTCTTCTGCCTCTCTTGGTTCTGCTTTTCTTCTAACAAACGGGTTGTTTTGTAAGAGAGTCGTGGAATCCTCTGCTGTTAGATCTTTATTATAAAACAATTGGGTTCTATGGACTTATTTAGCTGTTTCTGATTGGACGAGAGACGTTCCATGAGTTGAGATATCCGAGAACAACCCTACTCACTGTAACTCCTCCCCCCTGTCTGCTGGAGGAACACCTTGTTATTAGAAGTAGAAGTATTACAGATGTACCCTCACTGTCATGAAGGGACACTCTCTCTGGCTCCCCGGGGTAGGAGACCCTCGTCTCCCGGAACAGGCGAGAGGGGGAGGGCGGCCCCGCCTCCCCCCCACCAGGACGGGGACTCCCCCACTCCAGACGCATCTGAACAACAGAAACAACAAACAAGATGGCGTCACCTGACTGGCCCCTGAGTCTGAAGTGTGGGATGTTGGTAGGGTTGGATGTTGGTGAGGGTTGGAGTGTGTGGTAGGGTGGAGGTGTGGTAGGAGTTGGATGTTGTAGGGTTGGATGTTGGATGTGGTAGGGTTGGATGGAGGTAGGAGTTGGATGTTGGAGGGTTGGGTGAGGGTTGGATGTGGTAGGGTGGGATGTGGTAGGGTTGGATGTAGGTAGTGGTTGGATGTGGTAGGGTGGATGTTGGAGGGTTGGATGTAGGTAGGGTGGATGTTGGTAGGGTGTGGATGTAGGGAGGGTTGGAGTGTGGTTAGGGTTGGAGGGTGGTGGATGTTGGTAGGGTTGGATGTGGTGGGTGGGTGGGTAGGGTGGATGTTGGAGGGTGTGGAGGGTTGGAGTGGTAGGGTGGATGTTGGTGAGGGTGGATGTTGTGGTAGGGTGGGTGGGATGTTGGTAGGGTTGGATGTAGGGTAGGGTTGGATGTTGGTAGGGTTGGATGTAGGTAGGGTTGGATGTTGGTAGGGTGGGAGTAGGTAGGGTGGATGTGGTAGGGTTGGGATGGGTAGGTTGGGAGGTTGGTAGGGTGGATGTGGGTAGGGTTGGATGTTGGTAGGGTTGGATGTAGGTAGGGTGGATGTGGGTAGGGTGGATGTAGGTAGGGTTGGATGTGGTAGAGGTGGATGGTGTTGGATGTTGGTAGGGTTGGATGTAGGTAGGGTTGGATGGGGATGTGGTAGGGTGGATGGTTGGTTAGCGGGTGGATGTAGGTAGGGTGGATGTGGGATGTGGGTAGGGTTGGCAGGGGTGTGGAGGTGGTGGGTGGGATGTTGGTAGGGTGGAGTGGATGGGAGGGTGGATAGGGGTGTAGATAGGTCGGTAGGTGGGAGGGGTGGGTGGTGAGGGTAGGGGTGGATGTGGAGGTTGGTAGGGTTGGATGTAGGTAGGGTGGAGGGAGTGGTAGGGTTGGATGTTGGTGGAGGGTGTGGTAGTAGGGTGTGGATGTGTAGGGTTGGATGGAGTAGGTTAGGGTTAGGATGTAGGTAGGGTTGGATGTTGGTAGGGTTGGATGTAGGTAGGGTGGATGTTGGTAGGGTTGGATGTAGGTAGGGTGTGGATGTGGATGTTGGTAGGGTTGGATGTGGTAGGGTGGATGTTGGTAGGGTGGGTGGATGTAGGTAGGGTTGGATGTTGGATGGTGGTAGGGTGGGATGTTGGTAGGGTTGGATGTGGATGTTGGTAGGGTTGGATGTTGGTAGGGTTGGATGTGGTAGGGTGGATGTAGGTAGGGTTGGGATGTAGGTAGGGTGGATGTTGGTGTAGGGTGGATGTTGGTGGGTGGGTTGGATATTGGTAGGGTTGGATATGGTAGGGTTGGATTGTAGGTAGGTTGGATGTTGGTAGGGTTGATGTAGGTAGGGTGGACGGCATGGCAGCCTGCGGTTGACCCTGGGAACGTCAGGTCAGAGGTGGAGGATGTGATGGGCCTCTCTGGGGGAGGAGCTAACTCACCTGCTGATCGCCAAGTTGAAGGACTTTACCGAGAGCTGGGGGAGAGAGGACGACTGAGGAAGGGGACGAGAGGAACGCAGGACCCGAGAGGAAGAGGACCGACGGAGGAGAGGACAGGCGGGGGAGGAGGAGGAAAAGGAGAGGAAGGAAAGGAGAGGAGGATTGAGGCGAAGGACAGGAGAGGACGAGGAGAGGAGAGGCGGAGGAGAGGAGAGGAGGAGGAAAAAAGGAGAGAAAGGAGAGGAGGAGAGGAAGGGGGGAGGAGAGGAGGACGAGGACAAGAGGAGACGAGGACTCGAGGAACAGGGGGGAGGAGAGGGAGGAGAGGACAGGGGGGAGGAGAGGAGGAGAGGACAGAGGAGAGGAGGGAGGACAGGGGGGAGGAGGATGAAACAGGAGAGGAAAGAGAGGAGGAGAGGACAGGGGGGAGGAGAGGAGAGAGGACAGGGGGGAGGAGGAGAGGAGGAGAGAGGACAGGGGGGAGGAGAGAGGAGAGGACAGGGGGGAGGAGAGGAGGAGAGGACAGGGGGGAGGAGAGGAGGAGAGGACAGGGGGGAGGAGACGAGAGATGATTAACAGGAGAGGAAAGGAGAGGAGGAGAGGACAGGGGGGAGGAGACTGAGGATGATGAAACAGGAGAGGAGGACGAGGAAGTGGAGGAGGATGAAAAAGGAGAGGAAAGGAGAGGAGGAGAGGACAGGGGGAGGAGAGGAAGAGGACAGGGGGGAGGACGAGGAGGAGAGGGAAGGGGGGAGGAGAGGAGGAGAGACAGGGGGAGGAGAGAGACAGGGGGAGGAGATGAAACAGGAGAGGAGGATGAGGACAGGGGGGGAGGACGAGAGAAAACGGATATCAGCACATGCATGGCATCTCACACACTCAATACAGGACGGTTATCGTCACAATCTATCCCCAGGCAGGATGCATCAGGGGTCATCAGGGGTCATCAGGGGGTCATCAGGGGTCATCGGGGGTCATCAGGGGTCATCACTGTGCCTACCTGCTGCTGTCATCGCCCAGAGACTCTGCTCCCAGCATGCATCTCTCCAGCTGGCTGGCCACAATCTGCCGCTCCGCCTCCAGCTCTAGGGTCAGACGCTCGAACTGCAGCTCCTACGGAGACACACAAGGGTCAAACCCAAGGAGTCAGGCCAGTCTGTCTGGATGAAGAGAGGTGGAGGGTGAACACAGAGAGGACTGGTCGAAACCCACTTCCACACACACCAGGAGACACAGAATAATCAGCGTAGATCAACTCCCCCATCAGAGTTCTATCCCCTCTCTCTATCCCCTTCATATCCTGCCATTCGTCTGTCTATCTCAATAAAGCAGAACATTAAAATATAGGGACTAAAACTGTGCATACTGAAGCAGAGATGACCAGCTGAACGACCCCCAGCTCATCCCAGTAATCTTGAGGAAAAGCCTTCGGGCGCCAGACTGACGTTAAAGGACATAATCCAAATATGTGTCTTACAAAAGAGGCTTTGTTGTATTTGGGTCAGCAGTGCTCTTCAGAGAGCAGCATGTAAAGATGTGGTCATGGATCCTGCAGAAGGGCAGATGAAGAGCACGTCTTCTCTCCCAGCTCCGAGCTCCTGGGCTGGGCTGGGCGTGCTCCTCTGGCCCCCCTCCTCTGGCCCCCCTCCTCTGGCCCCCCCCTCCTCTGGCCCCCCTCCTCTGGCCCCCCTCCTCTGGCCCCCCTCCTCTGGCCCCCCTCCTCTGGCATCGAGTCACACAGTTAGAGATTGGACACTAAGTATGAGACATGACAAACCCGCAGAGGACAGCTGGGTGTTCCCACGGAGACTGGATGAGACAGACAAACCCAGAAAGAGAAGCTGGGTGTTCCCACGGAGACGGGACGACATGTCCCACAGGATGCACGTCTACGTTATCGAAACTACATTAGGATAAAATGTCAGTTTTGGCCGGTCAGAAAAGTCCTTATGTTTGGATGACGAGCCTCCAGCAGAGAGAACAGATCTTCTCAGTGGTGTGTGTGGGAGCTGTGTGTGTCAGTGTGTGTCTGCGTGTGTCAGTGTGTGTGTCAGTGATGTGGAGCTGTGTGTGTCAGTGTGTGTCAGTGTGTGTGTCAGTGTGTGGTCAGTGTGTGTCAGTGTGTGGTCTGCGTGTGTGTGTTGTGTGTGGAGCTGCCAGCCTCTTGCCGAGCACCGCCAGTCAGCGTCCTGCACCAGCTGCATTGTAGCGTGAAAGAAGTTGCTTCTATTGTCTGTTGTCATAAAGAGTGTCTTGTCTTTGGAGAGGGACTGATTCTCTCCATCTTCTTCTTCTCCTACAGGGTCAACGAGACCAGCTCACAGACCCCCACACTCCTCACAGACCCCCACACTCCAGACCAGCCCACAGACACACTCCAGCAAACCCCCTGGTGCAAAACACAGGGCCGATCAAAACGCCACAGCTTTAAGAACTATCTGGAACCCTTTTCCATGGGGTTCTTGGGATGAAACGGTGTGATTAAGATACAACACAACAGACATCAGAACACACACCCAGAAGGAAGGCCTCTGTAGTGTGTGACTCAGTAGTGTCGCCTGTGCTGCTACTCAGTAGTGTCGCCTGTGCTGCTACTCAGTAGTGTGCCTGTGCTGCTACTCAGTAGTGTCGCCTGTGCTGCTACTCAGTAGTGTCGCCTGTGCTGCACAACGCTAGACTGCTCCACTCATAACCTCACAGACGCTAGTAGAAATATACCCATCAGACACATGACATTAACACTGAAAAATAACTGAACTTTTTTTCAGAAGGTCAGATATGTTTTTATCTGTATGTTGATCTTGCTTTCCACAAATACATGTGATGAAACGCCTTCGTGAAACCTGCCAACTTTGCCTGCCTCAGTCGGCACACACTACAGATTTCAAAGACATGGTTTGGCCAGCGCTTTTTTTCTGACATCAGCTCAGCGATGCTGACTTTGAGCTGTTCAGTGTTGAGTCCAGTTTGAGCTGCAGTCTACAAGGAGAGCTGTTCACATCACACATGCACACACAACACAACCTGTCACACACAAACATGACACAACACACACACACGTTAATCAACACACATGATAATCACACAACACAACAACACACACACACAACAACACTGTCACATCACAGTCACACACACACACACACAGCACAACCAACACACTGTCCATCACACACACACCACCACACAAAAACAGCTCACACACACACACACACACACAACACACACCACAAACTGGGTAACAAGCAACACAGTCAAGGTCTTCTCTACTCTGAGGAATTCCATCTCTCAGATCCTGCAGCATGTTCGTGTCATCTTTTCTAAACAAACATATGCTTACTCGTGAAAGGCTCCAACATACAGTTCAGACCTCAGGCCTACACTCAGGCCTACACAGCCTACAGCTCTGCAGAGAGCCATAATGCAGAAAGGACCAGGATCAGCAGAAAGGACCAGGGCAGGGAGCGGACACACAACATGCTGACAGACACGATCTGATCATGAGAGACACGAGACACGACCTGCTGCTTGCTGCATGTCATGTTTGGGGACAGGGACCACAACATGGTGAGGGAAGGAGACAGACAAACATGGAGGAGGGGAGAGAAATAGTATCCAGAGAGAGAGAGAGAGTAGAGGAGAGAGGGGGGAGGGAGAGGTAGAGGGTACGTAGAGAGAGAGAGAGAGAGAGAGAGAGAGAGAGAGCTACTGAACCTGCTCTTTCACGGAGGCCAGGAGATTAGTGGTGGTGGTGGTGGACGTGTCGGGCTGAAGACTCGGGGCACTCGGTCCGTCTCTGGCCGGTGCTGGTGCTTCCCGTGCCCGGTACCTCCCTCCATCTCTGCCCTCTGCTTCGCGGCGGCGGGCGGGACGCGTAACCCCTGGCCCCTGCAAAGGATATGCACAGCCACGCCGGTCACACGGTCCGACACCAACAACGAATTGCATCGCTTTAAGCCATCGTGTCAAGTGCAGTCAACAACCAAACCGTGCAATGTCAAAATATCACAGCATACTACTGTCATTTACTGTGGTGTATGAAAGACTTAACGATAAACATTTGGACGGCTAGCCTCCCATGCCACGGGTGTACAGTAAAGCTTATAGAACGATATGCCTACTGTGATGGTGTATGGAAAATCAGTCTTACCGAACAACACATTTGAATGACTACAATTGTAGAGGTAAATTATGCAAATGCGCGGCTAACACACATAGGTTTGTATTCTGCAACAGCTGCATAAACTACAAGTGACGAGCAGGCGCAATTTCTTACCAGCCAGATGTTGATTTGACCTATTTGGTCAGCAAGAATCCATCACCGCCAATACGAGGAAACGTAACAGCTACATTGTACATGCAATGCTATTTTGACAGCGCAGCACATGCATTCAAAATATATCTACCAACATGCACAGCCTGTCGCCCGTAGATTTGATCGAGTCTGATATTACCAATATCTATTCTCCATCCTCGTCCACCCGACAACCAGCGCTTAGAGGAGTAGAATGTGACGTCACCATGCGGTTGGTAGGAAATCTGGATTGTAGGCAATGACAAGTAGCCTATAGCTTTGGTTCGGTCGGAGGAAGATATAGATGTTGGTGTTTTTTGTGTGATGCCATTTCAAGGTTTGATGATGGTAAAAGGTAGGTTATTGTTGCCAATATTAAAGATATATTTTCTTTGTAAAATATGTTGTAGGCCCGTTAGTTGTTGAATCAATGGTTCAATCAATCGATACTTACCGCCTTATCAATCGATACTCGGCCTATCCGTGTCAGTAGACTAATTGGATGATTTATTTTGATACGCTGTTTAGGAGCACTAAACTCGTTAAATTCTACTTAGGCTACAGGTAGTAATACAATTGAAACTGAATAATTACTCCCATGTTTTTGTTGTTGTTTTTGTTGAATACATGATAAACTACTTGAGACAATTATGGACAAATTACTCACCAAAACACATGACAGTTGGTTCATGCACGTGCCATTTTATTCAAATGACTGGTTCAGAAGAGCTCGAGTGTAATCCACTTGAGTAAAACGTGAGGTTCGTACATTTACTGTTAAAACCGGATCTCCGCCGCAGAAACCCATGTGAGGACCACGCACCATGTACCGAGACACCACTCTACGCGCCACACTTCCGTCCATGCTAAGATTTGAATCTGTAACTGAGTCAAAGTCTCGGCAAATAAAACTAATACACCGTAGAATAAGCAACGACGGAATGTACAAGTAGCGTCACGTGATCAGCTATCAATGCGGTACCTTAACTTTAAAAGCAAACTATCAAGAGTGATACAGTCGCCATTCCTCGCTTCATATGTACAAGTGACAGAAAACAGATCGCTGACAGGGTTTCTATGACGATCACCGGGACAGATGTTAGGCTGGGACACAGAAGCCCCTCTCCTCTTCTGTTCACACAGGTTGAGCTCAAACTCTGATGTCTTTGACCTGGGAGGTGAAAACATCATGTGTCACGTACTTCCCGGTGGTGTAGAAGTGGTAGGCCGCGTTCACAAACACTGTTCACAGCACCAAAACAGACCTATTGAACACCACTAACACCAGCGCACACACATATCATACAATTCATCTTCCTGATCGGTTGAGACCAACGATAGAAACATTGCAGGCATCAATCGATGTACTGGCAAACAACATGATTTAAATAATAATCATTCACAATCAACTGAATAAAATAAATAAATGAAAAAGTGAGTAAGGTTTCGTGTTAGTTAAGTACCACAGAGTCAGGATGAGAGACAGGGGCCAAATGTTAGTAGTGATCATGTGACATGGTGGTCACGTGACACGATCATGTGACAGGGTGGTCATGTGACATGGTGGTCACGTGGCACGATCATGTGACAGGGTGGTCATGTGACAGGGTGGTCATGTGACAGGGTGGTCATGTGACAGGGTGGTCATGTGACAGGGTGGTCATGTGACAGGGTGGTCATGTGACAGGTCATCAGCCCCAGGTGATGACCCCTCTTCCTTCCTCCTACTCCAGGTCGTCTTCGTCCTCGGCTGCGATGGTGCTGGTCTGTTCAGAGGTCACACCTGGAACAGGACAAGCACTTTGGATTAGTTCCAAGCTCCCCTTTTCACACAGTCCTGTCTAGAGACGTGCTCTGAAGCCTGGGCCTGTTCGGCCCCAGCAGGAAGTGACATGCAGGAAGTGACATACTTGAAGCATCGTCATCGTTTTTCTTCTCGTCCTCCACGTAACCGAAGCTCAACAGCTTGGACATGCTCACAGGGACCACCTTCTTCTCATAGGACCTTGAGAGAGCGAGAGAGAGACATAAACACTTATTTATTCTGAAAGGGTATTTAATAATCAAATCAAATTTATAAAGCCCTTTGTAGAAGCAATGTCACAGAGGGCTTAACAGATGCCACAGTTCAACACGTAACCGATCTCAACAGAGAAAACTAGGAAACATAATATCTACAGATTCCATGTTGTGTCTTGTACCATGTTATTCAATCGTAGAGAGGGAGGACAGACAAAGAGACAGAGAGAGAGAGAGAGAGAGAGAGAGAGAGAGAGAGAGAGCGAGAGAGAGAGAGAGAGAGAGAGAAAGACAGAGAGAGAGAGTAAGACAGAGAGAGAGAGTAAGACAGAGAGAGAGAGAGGCAGAGAGAGAGAGCGAGATAGAAAGATACAGAGAGAGAGAGAGAGACAGAGAGAGAGTAAGCGAGAGAGAGAGTAAGACAGAGAGGCCTTCCTCCATCATACGTCAGTGTTGTGTCGTGTGGTGAACAGGATGAGAAGCAGCTCTACTCACGTCCTCTTGTACTTGTTGGCCTGAGTTATAGACAGGCCGTCCAGCTGGGTGACAGCACCATGGACCTGCACACCACAACCACAACAACCATCACTTCTCTGGGCTTTGGGAACGACCACACAGCAACATCAAATGTAGAGAGCTAGCATGCTACTTAGAGTCCAAATCAAGCAATAAATCAATCCATAAATATGTAAATAAAAGCATACTGTAGTGAGACTTTAACGGAGGGATGTAATGGGTTCAAGTGTGATGACGCCGTAGACGGTCAGATATCTCGATGGATCTGATGAATAATCATTAGTCATGCAAAACAAAATGGTTATTATGACCTACAGCTGCTGCAGCGACAGCTACGTACGCATGTCCCAGCTGGAATAATATAACATTCAACAAATGTAGGAGCTACAAAGTCAAACAAAAAAAGGTTCAAACGAGAGAAAGCTTCGCCCTTTAGTCTGAAAGGTCTCGAGTCAAGTCTAAAGTCTTAGTACACGTCTAAAGTCTAAGTCATGTAAGCTCCTTAACACTAAGCTGCATGTATGAAGCTCCTCTACCACTAGCTGCATGTAGTGAAGCTCCTCTAACCACTAAGCTGCATGTAGTGAAGCTCCTCTAACCACTAAGCTGCATGTAGTGAAGCTCCTCTAACCACTAAGCTGCATGTAGTGAAGCTCCTCTAACCACTAAGCTGCATGTAGTGAAGCTCCTCTAACCACTAAGCTGCATGTAGTGAAGCTCCTCTAACCACTAAGCTGCATGTAGTGAAGCTCCTCTAACCACTAAGCTGCATGTAGTGAAGCTCCTCTAACCACTAAGCTGCATGTAGTGAAGCTCCTCTAACCACTAAGCTGCATGTAGTGAAGCTCCTCTAACCACTAAGCTGCATGAAGTGAAGCTCCTCTAACCACTAAGCTGGTTCCTGGGAGAGAGACGATGATGGGATCAAGTCAGATGGACGGATGCAAACTGAGGAGTGGAGTGGGCTGGATGATGAAACAATAACGAAAGAACCATGACATGATGTCACTGATGGTGGGAGGGGTGAGGAGGGGGGGGATTGAAGTTCCGTCACCTGCTCTTGCCCCTGGGCAAAGCTATCGGCCTCCTTCTCCCTCTCAAAGGAGGAACAGTTATCAGTCCCAAAGGGAGCTGCCAGGGCGTGCCTGGAGCCTTTAGACTGGCTCCTGGTGTTCCCATCAGGGGAGCTGGCCTGACTGCCGCTGAAAACACAAAACCATCAGAACGTGTCCTCTCTCCGCGCAGCTGGAGAGCAGGACAGAGACACGCCCCCTGCACCTGCACGCCCCCCGGACACGCCCCCTGCACCTGCACGCCCTTCGGACACGCCCCCTGCACCTGCACGCCCCCCGGACACGCCCCCTGCACCTGCACGCCCCCTGGACACGCCCCCTGCACCTGCACGCCCTCCCTGGACACGCCCCCTGCACCTGCACGCCCCTCCGGACACGCCCCCTGCACCTGCACGCCCTCTGGACACGCCCCCTGCACCTTCACGCCCTCTGGACACACCCCCTGCACCCTCCGGACACGCCCCCTGCACCTGCACGCCCTCCGGACACGCCCCCTGCACGCCCTCCGGACACGCCCCCTGCACGCCCCCTGGACACGCCCCCTGCACACCTCTGGACACGCCCCCTGACGCCCTTCGGACACGCCCCCTGCACCTGCACGCCCTCTGGAGCACGTCTTTGTGACACGTGACTTCCTCCAATAACGTCCCGGCTGTCTTACCTCTTTGACCTTTGTGACCCGGGTGGTCCAGAGAACCAATCAGATGCGTTGTAGTTTTGGGGGGATTGGTCTTCTGCTTCAATATCGTCATGTGAAAGTAAGCCTGAGGAACCAAGAACATGTACAGAGAATGAGACCAGGGGGTGATTTATAGACTGTTTGACAGTATTAGATAATGAACAGGACATATGTGAATGTAAAGATATGTAGGCTGTATGGAAAAGTGTGTGGCTATCTGGCAACTGTTTGGGTTATTGTTACATGTTTACCATTTAAATCCTGGGAGGAAAATAACGTTTTTTTTTAATACATGAAATAATTAGACCTGGACTATTGTGGTTTTGTTGAGTTTGAGCGGGTTCAGGAGCAAAACGATGAACCCACCCCTCTGTCCGCCTTGCTTGGCCAGTTTGACATATTCAGAATCCGAAGCAAATATCCCCACGCGACGCCCGCTAGACCTCGCCTCCGGTTCGCTTTCGGTCGCGATCTGGGACAGCCCCGGGATCTGGGACGTCGGACCAACTACTCCGTTGGACGGTACCGCTGGCTTGATACCTGCGAGACGACAATAAAATCAAATAGTTGCATACTACCGTGTCGGTAACACATCCGTTTCTCATGTGTGACATCACATACGTCGGCGAGGTTTGTGTCTAAATGTAAATTCGCTAATGTACAAATCCCGGTTCAATTTCAACCACGTCTAGACATGTTTCCCCCAGCGTGACACCGCGGCGCTGCGCTCACCTCCTGGTTTGGTCCTCCGATGGTTGGGTGCAGCACTCATAGCTGATCGTGATGATATCCAGATGCTAGAATACTGATGATGGCATATTAAAATAAAGAACGTCAATAATACAGCAAGATGTTTAACAACATACAACACTGACAGTAACAAGCAAACTAGTAATCAACAACTGCTTAACGAGCCGGTTTTTTCAGAAATATCTCCATTCAAAATCGGTTAACAAAGCCACTCGCTAGCATTGTTAGCACATTAGCCAGCGAGCCGGCTAGCTAGCTAGACCAGCTTAATTTAGCAAGCTGTCCAACATTCACTAGCTAACGCAAATGCGTTTGACATATGACTAAGCAGGCAATTAATACACCCATCTACAAATAGGAATATGTTCAAATGATAGCATTTATCTCACACAGTTCAGGCAGCTTCAATTCTTTGACGAATCGATGTGTCTCTAATCGGCTATCGAACTGGGAGGAGACTTCTTACTAACGACTTCCTGGATGTACTTCCGGCCCGTGTTCACATAAGATACATTCTTAGTTTTTCTGTAATTTGAGTTTTTGCAATTGTTCATACGGTAAATATATATATAAAAATCTATAAATACTTAAATGAAAAACACGGATTTGCAAATGGTTTTGAACAATGTGGAGTCAGGCTAGTTTAAGTGGGAGTATGTAGGCCTATCGGATTTAGCAACAGAGGGCATCATTGCGCCGTCTTGAAAAAAAGTTTTGCTTTTCTGTTCTCCGTACATTCTAGGTCTCACCCTGAAGATTGTATGTTTTCTCGTCCAAAACACTAAGTATATTGATGACGGCTCAATGTAAAAAAAACGAAACAAAAAAGGGTATATAAAGGATGTCGATGACCGTTCAATGGCTACAAATATTAAAAACACAGGTTGAGAATAATCAAATAGTCTTTATTTGCTTCCAGTTTCACTGTAGACACTACAACAAATAGTGTAGCCTATGTTACAATATCGTATTATGTTGGACATAAATACAGAGAAGTAGAAAGTAAACAGTTCCTTAGTACACTTCCCATCTCACGCTCTCACACAGTACCACATCCCATCAGCAAGTCAGATCAATACTCAAATCCCCAAATGTATCGTTTTTTATATCGATCTTATTGAGTTACAAGTCGGAAAAAAGGAACAATTAATTTAAAAGTTGTTCCTTTAAAAAAGGCAGTATCTTTCTATAAAAATATAGCATTTCATAAAACCTAAACTATAAAAATAAGATAGAAACGTGTGAACCTAAAAAGGAATATTACAATAAATCCAGATTAACGTGAGCGCACATATTCACATTTAAAAATGGATAGACAACCGTCCTTCATCATACAAATGTGATGTGAGACACAACTATAGCCTATTGTTGTCACTAAATCGTCATCAAATTTCAAAGAGTCATTTGTGGAGTGGGAAACAAAACCAAATGTGTCCTAAACCACAACCAAACTTTCATACATTTTCTTTAAAACGCTTTCCTTAAACACAACCTTCCACAAGTCCTTCATCTCTTTCGGTTTCTCGGGTGTGCGCTTAGGCAAAGAAACCGCTTAACTGTCATTAGTCTAAACAAGCCGTCCACGTGCACGCATCAGTAACTAAGTAGATTAGGTTAATATATTATACATTAAGAACAGAGTGGAGTGTTAGAGTAGGCTTATGGTATCAATCCAAAACAAAATCCTGTGATTAAGCATTATAGATTACACATTATGCTGTACACGATTATCTCGCCCACAGCTTCAATGTATTTGGACAACAACCACAAACCACATCCCAGATATCTAGCTGTGTGTCCTTCACCCTCCCAGATCTACAGTACCAGACTGTTCTGAAGGGGTGGGACTGTTCTGAAGGGGTGGGCAGTTGCTATAAAGCCTTGTTTCCGATCAACAGTAAAGAGTCTACCCTAGGCAGCAGTTTGCAACAGTACTTAATGTGATACCAGTTAAAAGACCGTGGTGAAGAGGTGAATGCCAAAGATTGGCAAAACGTTTTCCTGGTTCTCTTTTCCAGTTGAAACAAATGTTCACTACTGGACAAAACAGGTTTGTATCGGATACAAGTAAAGTATAATTTACGTTGGAGCCCAAAGACTGCTGGAGGCAGACGAGGGTGTGCCTAGTGAGGCAGGAGAGGCAGTGCCTAGTGAGGCAGGAGAGGGAGTGCCTCGTGAGGCAGACGAGGGAGTGCCTAGTGTGTCCTGTCGATGAACTGCAGGTTGATGGGCGCGCCGGGGCACAGCAGGCCGTGGGTCTTGGCTTTGATGTCCTCTGAGAGCGGTGACACCCCGATGTGGAAATTCTGGATGAGCTGCAAAAAAGGGAGACACATTGACGTCAGACAGCTCCTGTGTGTGTGTGTGTGAGAGCACTAGCGTGTGAGTGTGTGTGTGTGTGTGTGTGAGAGCACTAGCGTGTGAGTGTGTGTGTGTGAGAGCACTAGCGTGTGAGTGTGTGTGTGTGTGAGAGCACTAGCGTGCGAGTGTGTGTGTGTGTGAGAGCACTAGCGTGTGAGTGTGTGTGTGTGTGTGTGAGAGCACTAGCATGCGAGCGTGTGTGTGTGTGTTATATCCGTACCCGTGTGAGGCCCAGGTGCATCTCCAGCTCTGCTATCCTGCGCCCGATGCAGCTGCGGATGCCGTAGCCGAAGGGGATGGAGCCGAAGTTATCCACCCTGTCCGTGTTGTCCTTCCTGATCCAGCGCTCCGGACGGAAGGCGTTCGCCCCGGGGAAGTTCTCCTCCTCCATGGACGTGGAGTAATGACACAGAGCCAGCTGGGTCTGTTCAGGAGGAGAGAACATCATGTGTTTAGGTTTTACTGACAGAAAGATCCGGAAATACATCTGTGTGTAGAACTCGGTGAGACCAAAATAGGACAGAGTGTTCTTAAATGGTCACTGTGTGTGTGTGTGTGTGTGTCTGTAGCTTGACTAATGCAATGTTGTGTTACATCTTTGCTATAATGGTTTTGGCTACAGTTGTCTTCCTTTTCTTTGGCTTGCTCACTGGCCAGCTTCACACACACACACACACACCACACACACACGTCTCTTACCCCTTTGGGGATGAAGTAACCACCCAACACCAAGTCATCTTGAGTAATCCTTCCGTTGCCAGGGAGAACTGGAAACAGCCTGCTCCCAGAGACAAAGAAAGAGAGAGAGAGGGAGAGGCAGAGAGAGAGGGAGAGGAGAGAGAGAGGGAGAGAGAGAGAGAGAGAGCAGATAGAGAGAGGCAGAGAGAGAGAGGCAGAGAGGGAGAGAGAAAGTGGAGGAGACAAAGACATGCCTGTCACATTACTGCTGCAAAACAGGGGTTTAGGGGGCCCCCCAGCCAAGAAACCAGATACAAGATACACCACAGTGCATGTTCAAAGCTGTTTGGAGATGAGGAGAGAGAGAGAGACAGAGAGACATAGAGAGAGAGAGAGACAGAGAGACAGAGAGACAGAGAGAGAGAGAGACAGAGAGACACAGAGAGAGAGACAGAGACAGAGAGACAGAGAGAGAGACAGAGACAGAGAGACAGAGAGACAGAGAGACAGACAGACAGAGAAGAGAGACCAGAGACAGAGAGACAGAGAGACAGAGAGAGAGACAGAGACAGAGAGACAGAAAGACAGAGAGACAGAGAGACAGAGAGACAGAGAGAGACAGAGACAGAGAGAGAGACAAACAGACAGTACCTGAGTGTCTCCTTCACCAGCCCCCTGATGAGAGGTAACCGTGAGATGTCCTCGGCTGTGGCGATGGTTCCCTCCCCCAGCGTCTGAGTGATCTCGTCGTAGATCTGCTCCTGGATCAGGGGGTGACGTGCCAGCAGGTAGGAGGCCCAGGACAGGGTGAACGACGTCTGCAGGAGGACGAACACACAAGGAAAGATTATAGTTGATCATATGTATCTTGTTCTACACAGTTGGAAATGTCCTTGAAATTGACAGATTTTGTATGTTCACATACTTATGGACAATATGTTTGTACTTAAACTTTATAAGTATACTTCTTCTTAAACAAGTTATCCCTGTGTCACACCCTTCAATCCCCTCCCTCCCTCCCTCCCCCCTCCCTCCCCCTCCCTCCCTCCCTCCCTCCCTCCCTCCCTCCCTCCCTCCCTCCCTCCCTCCCTCCCTCCCTCCCTCCCTCCCTCCCTCCCTCCCTCCCTCCCTCCCCCCCATCAGAAGGTTCCAGGTGGTTGCTCTGGCATCTGCCCTCCCTCTCTGTGTGCATAATGACTCCTCTCCCTGCGTGACCCCTGTTGGTGACCTTTCACAGTCCCCTTCATGCCCGCCTCGTTCTTGCCCTTCTACTTATCTCCCTTCCTGATGCAGCTGTTCTAATCAGAACATCTCTTCCTCCTTCCCACTCTCTGTCTGGGTGTCACACCAACTTTAATATCCTGTCCCTCCCTCCCTCCCATCTAACAAGTGAGATTACGTTACAATATTTCCAGTACTTCTGCAATGTGATATCGTACACCCTCAGTCTGGTCGCCACTCTCGCTGCTCCCCCAGACACCAGCCCTCCTCCCTCCCCCTCCCTCCCTCCCTCCCTCCCTCCCTCCCTCCCTCCCTCCCTCCCTCCCTCCCTCCCCCCCCTCCCTCCCTCCCTCCCTCCCTCCCTCCCTCCTCCCCTCCCTCCCTCCCTCCCTCCCTCCCTCCCTCCCTCCCTCCCTCCCTCCCTCCTCCGCTGTAGAGGTCAGTCTGAGGGCAGCCCATCACTCTCAAAAGCTCATTGCACTCCCCAGCCTCCCTCCCTCTCTCAGCCTCCCCTCCTCCCTAACCCAAACCCTCTCTCCAGCCTCTCTCCTTGTGTATTCCCACCACCATCACCACCACCACCACCCACCCCCCCACCCCCGGCCTGACCCCCGCCCCCCCCGACCCCCGACCCCCTGGGCTCTTGGCAACACCTCAGACGGAGTAAGAAGGAAATAATGTGACAGCAGATTAGCGTCTTCATCTGGGCTGCAGTCGCCTCCCTCTCGTTGTTCTGCTCTCAGTCTGACCCCAGTGGAGGGGCATTCTGCTTTCATCCACCCCCCTCCCTATCTCTCCATCTCCAACCTGTTAGAGGACTCTAGCGTGGCTAACGCTCCCAGACAGCCCTGTGTTCGCTTGCTCAAAGTTCCAACGCCCGGAGGTCAGGGAAAATCTCAGCAAAGCCGGCTGCTTGCAAACACTTCATTATTTTTTTTTACACTTGAGGTTTATAGAAGTTTAACTGCACAGCCACAGTGTGTGTGTGAGAACTGTAGCTCACACACACACACACACTGTAGCTCTCACACACACACACACACACACACACACACACTGTGTAGCGCTCACACACACTATCACACATGTCATTTGAGAGGACCACTAGAGCTTTGAAGATGCCACAGTATGATGAATCTGCTTGTGAAAGAGAAATCTCTTTGTCAGCAGGATATTGTGTAATATCTCTGGTTCACTGCCCTGGCCTAACGCTGCAACACACAGCTCCTGGGTCCCACGCACCCCACACACACACACACACACACACACACACACTCCAGGTGTTACCGTGTCCACTCCGGCCAGCAGCATCTCCGTCATGTTGGCGTAGATCTCCTCCAGGTTCATCTCCCTGGTCAGCAGCATGTGGGTGAGCAGCCCCCCCCTCACCTCCTCCCCCCTGGACACCTGAGCCTTGATGTCTGCCAGACGTCTGTCAACGTGGATCTGGCCTGCAAGTTATAACACTGTGTGGGCCCACTGTATGATCTCTGTTTGGCTGATAGTGAAGGGTTATCTTATTACAGTCCTTTCAGGCGCCAGAGATCCGATACACAGACATCACCCACACACACTCATCACCCACACACAGACATCACACCACACACACCACACAGACATCACCCACACACAGAGAGGGGGGGTGATTCATCTTTTCATACTTCAGTACCTGCAGTCACCAGGTGGACAAATGTGCTTGTTAGGAGAGAGATCTCTGTAGCAGAGATGAAGAGAGAAGAAGAGAGCGGAGAGGAGAGATCTCTGTAGCAGAGATGAAGAGAGAAGAGAGAAGAGAGAGAGAGAGAGAGAGATGGAGGTAGCAGAGATGGAGAGAGAGAGAAGAGAGAGAAGAGAGAGAGAAGCAGAAGTAGCATAGAGAGAGATGGAGGTAGCAGATGATGAGGGAGAGAGAAGAGAGAGAAGAGAGATAGAGAGAGATAAAGAGGGATCGAGCCTACTAGCTCATCCCAGCGACTAATATCTCAGCGCTACTCTCTAGCCTCGCGCATCTCACTAATCCGCCTGCTCTCAGCATCTCTAGCAGACTAGTATCGTCATCAGTAGTCTGGTGTATCTAGCTTCTAGATAGATCTAATCGATCTCTCAGTCATCGATCCTACGCTCGATAGCGCGAGAGACACGCAGTCGTGCAGAGATGGACAGCAAAGATGAAGGGATTAACACTCACTGAAGTGGAAGAGTCCGTCCCAGGAGCTGCAGAAGTCCTCCCAGGGTTTGGGGATGAGGGGGCGGAGCCACTTGGGGATGGCTCCAGCGTACATGGTGGTCTTGAAGGAGCTGAACATCAGCTGGAGAGCGGTGATGTAGTCCTGGCTCTTCTTGGGGATCTCGTTCTCCAGGCAACCCAGACGACACTCGTACAAGATGGCTGCCACACCTGAGAGGGGGGGGAGGGGGTACATTGATATTCTGCGTCTAACACCACATATATTCATTGAGCGTATTCATTGATCTCCCAGGGTCAGGGAGGGGGGGAGTGGTCCTACCTTCCATGGCGTAGTTGAAGAACATGTCGTTGATGTTGAGGACGGTGCTGCCGTCTTCCTGCTGGCTTCGCAGGGTGCGTACCCTCGTCACCATGTCGGTCACCACCTCGTTCACGTCATCGCCGAACGCTGCCACGTCACGCGGACGCATGATCAGCTGCCTGAGCACGCTACGCATCTTCAGCCAATCATCGCCCTCCCTGCTCAGACAGAGGGGAGGAGTCAGTGTTAGAGGCTCCTCCCTTTTCCTCGTCATGTGAATCTGTCTTTCACAGAGACAGGTCACACTTGTTAACTAAGCCTAAGTGTCGCTGTGGATACAGCAGAGGATTGGGGACGAGGTGTGTGGGGGTTAGGAGGGGGGGGTGTGGGGTGTGGGGTGAGGAGGGGGGTCGAGGGGTGTGGGGTGAGGAGGGGGGGGTCGAGGGGTGTGGGGTGAGGAGGGGTGTGGGGTGAGGAGGGGGGGGTCGAGGGGTGTGGGGTGAGGAGGGGTGTGGGGTGAGGAGGGGGGGTCGGGGTGTGGGTGAGAGGGGTGTGGGGTGAGGAGGGGGTCGAGGGGGTGTGGGGTGAGGAGGGGTGTGGGTGAGGAGGGGGGGTCGAGGGGTGTGGGGTTAGGAGGGGGGGGCGGGTCGAGGGGTGTGGGGTGAGGAGGGGGGGGGACGAGGGGTGTGGGAGGAGGGGGGGGGATGGGTGTGGGGTGAGAGGGGTGGGACGAGTGTGGGGTGGGTATCGAGGGGTTAGGAGTGTGGGTTGTGTACCGGACGAGGGGTTTGGGAGGGTCAGTGGGAGGGGGGGTGTGTACAGGACGAGGGGGGGTCAGATGACACTCACGCTGAGATCAGCCCGGTGGAACGGCCCCTGATGTCACGGTACTCCTTCCAGGACTCCATGTTGGCCCTCTGAGGGGCCACCCCCTCCGCCCTGAGCGCCTGGGCCACCAGGTCACGCCCCGCCAACGACACCACCAGCTGGGGACCGAAGCGGGACTTGAAGATCTTCCCGTACTTCTGGGAGTGCTCCATCTGAGGACAGAAGGACAGGGAGACAGGGAGACAGGGAGACAGGGAGACAGGGAGACAGGGAGACAGGGAGACAGTGAGACAGTGAGACAGGGAGACAGGGAGACAGTGAGACAGTGAACAGGGAGACAGGGAGACAGGGAGACAGTGAGACAGGGAGACAGGGAGACAGGGAGACAGTGAGACAGGGAGACAGGGAGACAGGGAGACAGTGAGACAGGGAGACAGGGAGACAGGGAGACAGGGAGACAGTGAGACAGGGAGACAGGGAGACAGTGAGACAGGGAGACAGGGAGACAGGGAGACAGGGAGACAGGGAGACAGGGAGACAGTGAGACAGGGAGACAGTGGGACAGGGAGACAGTGAGACAGGGAGACAGGGAGACAGGGAGACAGGGAGACAGGGAGACAGGGAGACAGGGAGACAGGGAGACAGTGAGACAGGGAGAGGTTAAAGGCAGCTGGAGATTAAAATATGATAATGTGATGTGCTTATCGAGAAGGAGGTTTCTTTGCGATGTACAGTGCTGTGACCACTGAGTCATCAGAAGTCTATGAATGTTTCTCAACAAATAATGTTTTAGGGATTAAGAAAAGCACACTCATATGCTATTAGTCAGTCATGTTTGAGTCGTACAATTTGAAGCTAAAATATTTGGGTGAAAATAACAGGAAAATGCAATGTAGATTTATGCATGAATGGTAGGTCACCCCTTGCTTTAGAGAAAAGTAAGAAACATCAGTCTCTCCTGTTGTGGTTTCAAAAAGATACACTGGGTCCCGCTCCTTTCAAAGTAGCTTAATATTGTCTCCCAAAAATCTAGATCTGATGAAGAAAAGAGCTTTTCATTGTTACACAATGAAGTTGTGTTTCAAATGTTACGTGATTCATCAGCAAACGTCAATTTGAACTGGGTCCAGATACAGATCTCTGATATGGTATCTTTAAAAGCTTCCTAAACAGTAGCCTATTGGTCCTATCGATCAACTTTTAGTTTACCCAAAACCGATACCAGTGAGCTATACCGGAAATGAAATACAGTAGCCGAGGTCCTACACAGAATTTGACTTTCAAATGAATGAATGCATAACTGTTACTAAGACTTTATGCGGAGTTGAGGCCGCGCCGAGGAGCGAGGAGACGCGTCTGTAATGCGGGCACTGCATAATAGGTGCGCGAAAACGTCCATGTATGAAGACTGTATGCATTTTTACATTACAATCTACACTTTTCCTAATCGTAAAAATGCTGTTATTAATTACTTCACGGTATTTCCTGTAGGACTAAATTCAGATGCCCAAAGTCAGAACAAAAGACTAACCTGAATTTCATGGATTCTGCTGAATCCATCGCGGTAGAAAAACTCCACGAGATTGCTAATCGCACTTGGACCAGGCATCTCCTTCAGACTCTTGATTCCAGCCGCCTCCTTCCCGATCTCCACCGGCGTCGGTGTTATCAAACTGCCCGGTAGAGCCTGCTCACCGGCAGAGGTCATTGGCATGGACTCGCTGGTCGCAGACTTGTGGAGCCCCCGCCCCACGACTGATAACTTTATTTTCAGCATTTCAGATTGAAGACTCTTGCAGAACAGATGCGCTATTTTATTCTGGAGAGCCATTGTGCAGGTTTTTTCTTGTTTAAAGTTGAAAATTAAAACTTTTCGAAAAGTTACTCGGTGAAGTTGCGGCGTTCACAGCTGCTTTACGCTCCGAATGCTCACACGAGACAGTTGTAATCGTTCTGGAGCACCAACGGTTCTGCTCGGTTGACGGTCCGTTCAGCCTTTGCCTGCTTTTGCAACTTGAAGCCTGCTTAGGGATTGGATGCTGATGTTTGGGGAGGGAGGACAGTGATCTTTATACGGATGGCTGTGGGCGTTTCCCTCAAGAAACTCACTTGTTAGGGAGAATAGAACAACGTGCCTAAAATAGGGTTACATCACCGAACAATCACGTCACGTAAGGCAGGAAGAAAATCCCAACAACCACTTTGTTCTCACAGCACATGGCACGAGCTTGCACCCCATACACACACACACACACACACACACACACACACACACACACACACAGTTCAATACCCCTGATAACCTCTTGATAGAAACCTGTGGAAAGGTTTTCTGAGAATTTCTAATTACCTAGAGCAATACCTTAAGCTACAGGAAGGCATCCTGCCAACTAACACAACTAACACCCTACAAATTAGTTTTAAATCAAGTGGTTAATTCTGATGGTATCAGAAATAGTATATAGGAATATGCATTTTTAGTATACTGATTGCTTCATACTTGTGACATTGCTTATGAAAAGGGCTCTACAAATACATTGATTTGATAAGCGTTTAAGTAACCGGACCCTTTCTATGGTGACAGGCTCGACCTCCATTCCCACACACACACACACACATGTGCAAATACACACCAGTATTCCATAATCAAGTCAAAATGTATTTTTGTATAGCCCTTTTTACAAGCAAAGTCACAGACGGCTTCACATAGAACTGTCCCTCAACAATCATAAACCCTCAAGGAAGACAAGGAAAAACTCCCAGAAAAACTCACTAGAGGAGAAAAAAATTAAGAAACCTTGGGAGGAGCAATTCAGTGAGGGATCCCCCCCTCCAGAGACGGTTGGTGAAAGAGAGGGGCAGAACACAGGCTTAACATAGTCATACAGCAGGGAAGTGTTAATGGGTGTTGAAACACCAAAATGGGAAATTGTCGTTGTGTCTCTGGACAAGGCACTTCACCCTACTTGCCTCGGGGGGAATGTCCCTGTACCTTATTGTAAGTCGCTCTGGATAAGAGCGTCTGCTAAATGAGTAATAATACCCACAGTGGGATGAGGAAAGCGCCCGGGAAACCGTCCGTCCGTGAGGGCGACCCATGTCCCCTTGGCGTCTAGATCCAGCGTTGGCAGACTGTCACAGATCGACGTCCACTGGAGACCAGGTCCAGCGTAGGCAGACCAACGACCAGGCAGATGCTGACAGCTCAAACCCCCCACACCACAGGGGACGTCCCCCCACCAGGGGACGTCCCCCACACCACAGGAGACGTCCCTCAGAGAGTTGGAGGGAGTTTCCTCTTCTGAGGGTTGTGTTGTTTATCGATGCTGATCAATGTGGGGTTTTGTGAACCTTCTCTAAGAGTTCTAGAAGTCTGGTTTGATTTAATCACTGGGAGATCTACATCCTATGTTCCCTGCTGTGCTGTGCTGTGTTCTGTACACTCTGGCTGTGCTGTGTTCTGTACACTCTGGACTGTGCTGTGCTGTGCTGTGTCTGTACACTGTGGACTGTGCTGTGCTGTGTTCTGTACACTGTGGACTGTGCTGTGTGCTATGCTGTGCTGTGCTGTGGACTGTGCTGTGTGCTGTGCTGTGGACTGTGCTGTGTGCTATGCTAGCTGCTTCAAGCCAAGGTGCTCCCTGTTAGATACAACAACTTCACCAAAGACAAATCTGAATCACTACGTGAGTGTCTTGACAGAAGACAGAACATCAGATCATCTAGTATGAGATATCTGATCTCTAACAATATTCTGGTGGTTAGAGAAAAAGAACAGTGCAATGCAATGACTATATTATTACAGATGACAGAAAGAAAGACCATCCCGTTTCATGAAAGTTTTCTGAGAATGTTTATTTACTCACTGCTGGTGTTCCATTTACACTCGCTCTCCTCCAATGGGCTTCCAGCTCTTAGGACCATCCTCCTGAGGAACCAATGAGAATGTTTTCTTTCATTTCATAGATTTTTTTCTTTTTTACCTCAATGCTGCTGTTAATGGAGACTGGGATTAATGATGGTAGGGGGCCGGTGGGCAGGAGGGGGGCAGGAGGGGGGCGAGGAGGGGGGGCAGGGAGGGGGGCAGAGGGGGGCAGGGGGGGGCAGGAGGGGGGGCAGAGGGGGGCAGCTGGTCTCA
The DNA here is from genome assembly GCA_903064625.1 of Mallotus villosus. Classification (NCBI taxonomy): domain Eukaryota; kingdom Metazoa; phylum Chordata; class Actinopteri; order Osmeriformes; family Salangidae; genus Mallotus; species Mallotus villosus. The sequence continues at coordinate 9,635 of CAEFZP010002771.1, read as the reverse complement.
GGACGGGGGTTTTGGGTTTAGGGGGGACACTTTCCCACGCTCAGCCATCCCCTCTGAGTGGCAGACATCTTGACTGGAATGTCTTCAAGAGGATAAGAGTGTGTGTGTGTGTGTGGTATGTGGGTGTGTGCATGTTAGTGTGTGTATGTGTTTGTTTGTGTGTTCCAAAAGCTGTGAGCACTCCCCTCCGCTCCCCACAGCGGCAACATGGAACCTGTGGAGCAGAACTGACGTACGCTATCAGGGGCTACGCTTCACTCAGAGAAAGGGGGATATTGGGAAGAACTAATGATCATGTATTCATTTAGCAGACACTTTTATACAAAAGCAAATAGAGGGTTAAACCTGAAACCTGTTGATCTGCAAACACGCTAACACTGAGCAACAGACATCTACTCTCTCTCTCTCTTCTCTCCTCCTCCTCTCTCTCTCCTCCTCTCTCTCCCTCCTCTCTCTCCCCCTCCTCTCTCCGCAGACAGCACAGTCAACTACATGGAAGGTGACTGATGATTGGTTTAGCTGTGGATCCCTCAAACAGGCCAATGACCCCAAACAGCTGCACCAGTTCAATCAACTACTGAAAGTCTTTAAAACAACAACAACAAAGTATGACATGTTTTCTTGTTTTATTAACATTTTCAATTTGCGAGAAAAAAACAGAGATGGCAAATTTTCAAGACACTGACTATAAACAACTTTTTTTTTAACTGTAAAAAGCAACAGAGAATATTTGTAACTGTTATATTGTAACAAACAGTTTGTGTGTGATAAAACCTAATACATGAACACATCATGAAAGAACTGATCAACAAATCACATGTAGGTGGAACTCGACAGGCTGGTTTGCATGATGGGCCCGGAATGCATTTAGCTTTGGCAGTTCCCCAAAAGTCCACACCGTCAGCGGGGGAGTTCCATATGAAGCCAGATTATAACAGGTGTATTAAAAAGGCGCTGGCCCCGTGCCCACGGAGAGGACTAGCAGGACCAGACGAGGGGAGGAGCCTTCTCCACCGCCTCTCCTCCTGGACGAAACACTGAGAGGACTGACAGACAGCAGGCCTCCATCACATCTCATCCTCTCCACCACCACCAGCATCAGCTCCGTGTTGGGTTCCTTCTACCCAGTGTGCTCGCCATCCTTGCACCCCGTGCGGGGCCCACACACACGTGTAGGGGCCACCCCCCCCTGCAGAGCCACGCCCCCCTGCAGAGCCACGCCCCCCTGCAGAGCCACGCCTCCCCTGCAGAGCAGTCTACTTGCGGAAGCGTTTGAAGAGCGGGTGGATGTTCTTTGCCGAAGCTGGCTCTGCTGCTGCGGTTGTACTCCATGTAGAAAGAATCATCAGCCTCCTCCAGACATGGACCCATCGTGCTGGACGCCTGGAGAACTGGAGGTGAGTAGGAGGAGGGAGGGAGGAATGGAGAGGTTGAGGGATGTAGGGAGGGTGTGAGGAGGGAGCTTAGTTATTCAATTACAGGAGATCCGCGGTTCTAGACATTTCTTTCTTGATTGGCTGGAGTTATTTGACTTGTTTTTCCGTTTACTTTCTTTTTTTCTGTCTTGCTCTCAATTGATTTCTTTCTTTCCCCTTTCTTTTTTCCCTTCTCTTCTTTCTTCTCCCTTTCTTTCGTGTCGTTCTTTCTTTCTATTTTCGTCTGTTTCTTTCTTCGGCTGGTTTGCCCTTCTCGATCCTTTGCCTTTCTCTCTTGCGACCCCTTGCTCTCTCTTTCGCTGCTGTACTCGCCTGCTCCCTTTGCCTTCTTTCTTGGCTCTCTCTGTCTTTACGCTCCTGTGTCTTTCTATCGTTCTCCTGTTCCTTTCTCTTTATCTTCTCTTACTTTCTTTCTCCTTTCTTCCTTCCTTTCTCCTTCTCTGTCTCTCTCTCCCGTTCTCTCATGCCTTCTTTCTTCCCTCTTCTCTTTCGCCCGTCACTGCTCCACTAGGGGTGTAAGCGATACACTCACGCTCAGATTCGAATACGGTATCACACGATACTGGGGGTACAACCCGATACACGATACGTATCCTCACATATTTTGAAACAACATTTTAAATTAGAACTTAAATTCCTGAACCGATTCCCAAAACATCTACTTTTGTTGTTGTACTGAACTCAGTTGAAGTGATTTCTGTTATCAACGGGCACGCCCAGGTGGTAGAGTACTGTGCTGGTAGCTCAACCAATAGATCAAAAACGAACGTCATTCGTAACAATATTGGCCATAACTCTAACGATACAAAATTTTTGCAATATATTGTTCCACGATATTCGTTACAACCCCCCAATATAAACTATTTGATACCAACTCATTATTTAAAAACGAAGCATGTCCTCAGCTTTCTCAAGGTCAGTGCTGTTTTTGCAACTCACTGGATTAACAACACACCAAGGCCTAGATTTAAAGACTTAATGTAATAAATCTTATGCTCGAGGATTTTATGTTTTCTTTAGGGGAAGAAAAAAAAGGGGCCCATGTCGCCTAAAGTACGTATTAATTGAAAGTGTGCTTTGGCAAAGAAAGCCAGGGCTGTTTGAGGATAAACACACAAACACACACCACACCACACAACCACAGCGACACACAGCAGGGTACCTAGGTCCTTTCCTGCCCGCTCCCCCATCAAACCACCTCTTCTTCCACTTCCTCGTCGTCCATATCGGACGCAGCTAGAAACCTTCTGTCTGGCAAAGGCAGCTGTACTGGTTCGTCTCCTGGTATTATAACATCATGGTCCTCCGCCGTCCCTCCCTTCCCACCGCCCGTCCTTTTTTCTTACCCTTTAGTGACCCGCCCATTTATCATCAGCCTACGTTCCTGTTTCCCAAAAACAGACACCGTGGAAGAGGTGCTCGCGGGGGGAGGCGGTGCTGCTCCCAAATACACTCTATCCCCTCTCCTAAGTGGGGATTCACCGAGGTGAATCAAGATAACCAAACAAGGACTTGTGAGGGCCAGTGTTGTCTCCCCTGAGTGAAGAACCCAGTGTTTCTTCTTCGCCTGAAGTGAGGCCAGTGTTTCTCCTTGAGTGAGAACCACAAGTGTTTTTTCTCCTGAATGTGAGGCCAGTGTTTTCTACCTGTGAGACCAGTTGTTTCTTCTTCGTCGCTGAGTGAGTGACACCAGTTTTTTGCTTTTATCACTATAAATTCATCTCTCGTGGGTCAGTATCTCCAGTTTAGTGTCTGAGGGTCCCTGATTTGGTGATTCTGATCAATCAAAAACTTAGGTCGTCTTTCCTCTCGGGTTCATAATCGGTAGTACATGTCATGCATCCTTTCCTTATCTGGTGCGCCGCTATTAAATTTGTCTTGTGCCTTGACGCGCTTTCTTTCATTCCACTTTGTTGTTAGACTCTCATTTCATAGTTCTTCCCTTTAGAGGGGAGGTTGATTTTGCTTATGAAAAGTTTCAACACGTCTACCGAGTATACTCGTTTTCGAAAATCTCTCATGCTACTGTGGGGTTATTTTGCATAATAATTGGGTCTTGCGCTCCTGTGCTTTCGTATCAGAGCTTTGGGTGTCATCTGTCTCTCTGTCTTAGGTTAGGAGTCTGCACCTCTATGTTTAGGTTTGAGTTGTGGGGGGGGGAGTAGGGGTGGGGCTCATCGGAGGAATCTTGTTTGTCAGTACAGAGGTATTGCATGGTCAGGTAGTGGGCTACATATCGATCGAGAATGGGAATCCTCGGAGGAAATCCGTATAAATATGTTGCAGATATCTTCCCATTTAGATCTTCGTCGGTATGGGTCAAGAGGCTGCGTCCGGCTTTGCGGTGTGGATTTGGTCTGTCTGCGTGCGGGTTACTGGTGGGGTTTTCTTCTTTGTCTGAATTTTTCCTCCTGGGTGTAGACCAGTGTTTCTCCTGAGTGAGGCCTCAGTGTTTCTTCTCCTGATGTGGGCCATGGTATTCCTCCCTTAGTGACCATGTTTCTATCCTTACCTTGCAGGGGGCTATGCCATGTTTTTGGTCTTCTATGCTCGTCTAGTTAAATTGCTTACCACTTTATTTTGAGTTCCTCCTGCTTCTTTAAAGGTGCAGCCCCAGGATACATGACTTTTATATTTGAATCTTCCTTCTTTCTTGTCCGAGCCGGTGTTGGTTGGGGAATGTATGTTAAGATGTCCTGCGAGGTACTTAGAATGATCTTTCGGGCTGGGGGGAAATGGGCCCGTTTCTGGTAATCGATCACATTGGCTTTCTGGTTCCGATCGCATGGTGATGTTGTGTGCTTGTCATGGTATTGCTGAATCGGGGGTTAATTCGCTTGAAACAAATCCTTGAAGAGTTGAGATACAAAAAGGTTCGTCTCTTCTTATATACCCTTTTGAATGTCTCCCTGTCGGGTTTACTGGGTTATCAAATGACCGTGGGTTGTGGGATCGGGATTGATAGGGGGGATTCGGTTAGTTTTCGTAGTTGTAGTGATCTAGGGATTTGTTTGTGACGCTGATCTGTGTCGTACGAGGAAGGTCGGAGATATGGGAGGGGGCTCCCTTTCTTTTGCTATATTAACCAAGTGGCTGATATGATGAGTATTCAACAGGTTAGTTGGACTAGGGTCTCCATTTGGGTTGAGACAGTTTATTCTCCTGGGTGAGACCAGTTTTTTCTATCGCGACTTCTTCTCGAGTGAGGGCCAGTGTTTCTCCTGGGTGAGGCCAGTGTTTTCTCTGATGAGACAGTGTTTCTCCTGAGTGAGGCCCAGTGTTTCTCCTGAGTGAGGCCAGTGTTTCTTCCTGGGTGAGGCCAGTGTTTCTCCTGAGTGAGGCCAGTGGTTTCTCCTGAGTGAGCCAGTTTTCTCCTGAGTGAGGCCAGTGTTTTCTCCTGAGTGAGGCCAGTGTTCTCCTGAGTGAGGCCAGTGTTTCTCCTGGGTGAGGCCAGTGTTTCTCTGGGTGAGGCCAGTGTTTCTCCTGAGTGAGGCCAGTGTTTCTCCTGGGTGAGACCAGTGTTTCTCCTGGTGAGCCAGTGTTTCTCCTGAGTGAGGCCAGTGTTTTTCTCCTGAGTGAGGCCAGTGTTTCTCCTGGTGAGGCCAGTGTTTCTCCTGGGTGAGGCCAGTGTTTCTCTCTGGTGAGGCCAGTGTTTCTCCTGGGTGAGGCCAGTGTTCTCTCCTGGGTGAGACCAGTGTTTCTCCTGGGTGAGGCCAGTGTTTCTCCTGAGTGAGGCCAGTGTTTTCCTCCTGAGTGAGGCCAGTGTTTCTCCTGGGTGAGGCCAGTGTTTCTCCTGGGTGAGGCCAGTGTTTTCTCCTGGGTGAGGTCAGTGTTTTCTCTCCTGGGGAGGTCAGTGTTTCTCCTGGGTGAGGCCAGTGTTTTCTCCTGAGTGAGGCCAGTGTTTTCTCCTGAGTGAGGCCAGTGTTTTCTCCTGAGTGAGGCCAGTGTTTCTCTCCTGAGTGAGACCAGTGTTTCTCCTGGGTGAGACCAGTGTTTCTCCTGAGTGAGGCCAGTGTTTCTCCTGAGTGAGACCAGTGTTTCTCCTGGTGAGACCAGTGTTTCTCCTGGGTGAGACCAGTGTTTCTCCTGGGTGAGGCCAGTGTTTCTCCTGAGTGAGGCCAGTGTTTCTCCTGGGTGAGGCCAGTGTTCTCTCTCCTGGGTGAGGCCAGTGTTTCTCCTGGTGAGACCAGTGTTTCTCTCCTGAGTGAGGCCAGTGTTTCTCCCTGGGTGAGGCCAGTGTTTCTCCTGGGTGAACCAGTGTTTCTCCTGGGTGAGACCAGTGTTTCTCCTGAGTGAGGCCAGTGTTTCTCCTGAGTGAGGCCAGTGTTTCTTCTCCTGAGTGAGGCCAGTGTTTCTCCTGAGTGAGACCAGTGTTTCTCCTGAGTGAGACCAGTGTTTCTCCTGAGTGAGGCCAGTGTTTCTCCTGAGTGAGGCCAGTGTTTCTCCTGAGTGAGGCCAGTGTTTCTCCTGGGTGAGGCCAGTGTTTCTTCCTGAGTGAGGCCAGTGTTTCTTCTCCTGAGTGAGACCATGTTTCTTCTCCTGGGTGAGGCCAGTGTTTCTCTCCAGGGTGAGGTCAGTGTTTCTCCTGGGTGAGGCCAGTGTTTCTCCTGAGTGAGGCCAGTGTTTTCTCCTGAGTGAGGCCAGTGTTTCTCCTGGGTGAGGCCCAGTGTTTCTCTCCAGCATGTGTGAATCACTGGGCAGGAGGTGAAACTTCAGGGGGTCTGAGCAGAAGAGTTTCTCACCTCAGTAACAGAGAGATGTGCTAACTGGAGGCTAAGATCGGGGTAGGGGGAGGGAGAGCTACGCTTCACTTCAGGGGAAAAGGAGGTGGGGGGGGTTTAGATTGGGGTTGAGGTTTGGGGGGAGAGAGAGGTCGGGGGGAGAGAGAGGTAGATCAGAGTTGAGGTTGGGGGGGAGAGAGAGGTAGATCAGAGTTGGGGTTGGGGGAGAGAGAGGTAGATCAGAGTTGGGGGGAGAGAGAGGTAGATCAGAGTTGGGGTTGGGGGGAGAGAGAGGTAGATCAGAGTTGGGGTTGGGGGGAGAGAGAGGTAGATCAGAGTTGGGGGGAGAGAGAGGTAATCAGAGTTGGGGTTGGGGGGAGAGAGAGGTTGGGGGGACTGAATGTGGCTTGAATCCAAAGCCTTCAGATCCAACAGCTGAAGCTGAAACAGCAGGGAGTCTGACTGTGGTGCTTTGATGTGTGCGTGTTGCTCTGGTGAACATCTCACCAGGCGTTAAGGAGCAGCCAGGAGAGAAAAAGGGCTTGGATAGGTGTGTGTGGAGGTGTGTGTGTGGAGGTGTGTGTGTGGAGGTGTGTGTGTGTGTGTGGAGGTGTGTGTGTTGAGGTGTGTGTGTGTGGAGGTGTGTTGTGTGTGTGAGGTGTGTGTGTTGGAGGTGTGTGTGTGGAGGTGTGTGTGGGGTGTGTGTGTTGTGGCTGTGTGTGTTGGTGTGTGTGTGTTTTGTGGTGTGTTGTTTGTGTGGCGTGTGGCGTGTGTGTGTGTGGCGGTGTGTGTGTGGCGGTGTGTGTGGTGTTTGCGGTGTGTGTGTGGCGGTGTGTGTGTGTGTGTGCGTACCTTGACAGCTGTATCCCTGGTCCCACCCAGGAACCTCTGTCTCTTGGTGGAGTAGGCCATCTCCTGTGTGTCCTGAGAGACCAGAGAGTAGAAGTAGGCGTTGTACTCCTCCGCCACCATCCCTACACAGGAGCAGTGTGTGTGTGTGTGTGTGTGTGTGTGTGTGTGTGTGTGTGTGTGTGTGTGTGTGTGAGAGAGAGGAGAGAGAGAGAGAGAGAGAGAGAGAGATAGGCAAATGAAAGGAAAGTGATTGTTAGGGTTATTTCCGTGAGAGAGAGCTGGTCCCCTGTACTTCAGATCACCAGACAGTTCTATTTCCTTGACATCATGTAAATGTCTACATAGGCTTCCTTTATTAGTTACTAGGCTTACTAAATTATCATTCAATTCTTCAAACTTTATTCATATGATATATTGTTGATGGGAATAGCAGCTTGAACAGAAGCTGTTACCTTTCTTGGCTCTGAGGACGCGCCCCAGCCTCTGGGCCTCCTGCCGTCTGGAGCCTCCGTGGGACGAGATCTGGATGAGGACGTTGGCCTCCGGGAGGTCGAAGGAGGTGTCCCCCACCTGGGACAGAGAGGGGAGGGTCGTCACCCACGGTGACAGTGTGCGGGGTCGTCACCACGGTGACAGTGTGCGGGGTCGTCACCACGGTGACAGTGTGTGGGGTCATGTATAGGGTCGTCACCACGGTGACAGTGTGCGGGGCCGTCACCACGGTGACAGTGTGTGGGGTCATGTATAGGGTCGTCACCACGGTGACAGTGTGCGGGGCCGTCACCACGGTGACAGTGTGTGGGGTCGTCACCACGGTGACAGTGTGTGGGGGTCGTCACCACGGTGACAGTGTGTGGGGTCGTCACCACGGTGACAGTGTGTGGGGTCGTCACCACGGTGACAGTGTGGTGGGGTCGTCACCACGGTGACAGTGTGTGTAGTTCCTTTACTGTTCATAACACTCTTATACCTCTCACCCACCTGGGATATAAACGTCCAACTTTATACTTTACATCACTATTATTATTTCACTATTTCTCGAGAAATCAAATCCTTCCCAGAGAAATGTCCAAACTGCCCCCCACAGCGATGTCCCACATGTTCCTTTCATGTACTTGGTCAAACTGGACTCTGCCCCAAAAATACAAAGACTTGTAATAGAACATTCCCTACTTTGACCTTAAACAGCCGAGTGAAAAGGACATCATAACAGCATCCAGGTGATCCAAGTTCACTCACTCTCAGTCCTACCTGGACCCAATTAAACCCTGAGAACTTTCTTTCTCAGAATACTTAAGCAAATAAGACCATAGAAATGTGAAGGTGCACACTCTCCTCGCCTGAACCTTATATGAAACACTAAGTGTGAGCTTTGAGGAAATCCTTCCTGATCTCCTGCTAACAGAGGAAACGTTTAAGTCATGATCCAAGCGATCATTGATGTGTGATTTCGCTCTATAGCTCTATGTTTTTTACCAACTAGATGTGGTTTCCCATCTTCCGTGTCCAATCCAAAGGTCCAATCAGGAGCTGTGTTAACTGTAATCACCATGACAACTCACTCACGCAACCTCTGTGGTGTCATTAGCACTAACGCAGGCTCATCGATTTGCTAACGGTACCCGTTTCTTCCTTCCTAGCTAAAATCTTGGAGTGACAAAACCCAACAAAAGCGAAAGTTGATTCCCGAAAATTCCAGCTGGAATGGCCTGACGAGTGCTGCCGGTGGTGGAACACTGATGTCACTATGGTAACACTGATGTCACTATGGTAACACTGATGTCACTATGACACTAAGCATGGAACTAAATGACCACCAGAACTCTGAGGTAAGGGCCACACAAATAAACCATCCCTGTTCCGGACCCTGGACTGAAAGGACTTCTGGTGAGTGGAGCTTTTGGGTTTCTAATTGAGTACCCTCAAGAGTGTGTGTGTGTGTGTGTGTGTGTGTGTGTGTGTGGTGTGTGTGTGGTGTGTGTGTGTGTGTGTGTGTGTGTGTGTGTGTGTGTGTGTCTAGAGGAAGTGCAGCGTGCCAGGAGGTCAAGGAGGCAGGTTACCTTGGAGATGAAGATGGTGTTGATCTTGGGGTTGTGTTTGAAGTTCTGCAGGATCTGCATCCGCTCTCCCTGGGATGTAGGCCCATAGATGTAGGGTCTGGAGAGAGAGAGGGAGAGAGAGAGAGAGAGAGGGGGGGGGAGACATAGAGAGAGGAGAGAGATAGAGGGGGGGCGATAGATGAGACTAGATCTCACTCGATCTCGCTCTACTACTGTTTGTCATCTTTTTGCTCTCTCGCTCTCTATCCCCCTCTCTCTCTTTTTGCTTACTCTCTACCTCATCTACTAGTAGGGATTTGAGAGAAAAGACAACAGTATCACAGCGTGTCTAAGCAGCAGGGTCTCTGGTCTGGGTGGTCCTGGGTGACAGGTGGAGCGTCAGCGTACTTGTTGAGGCGGACGGCGTACTCCTTCAGAGCGAACACGTGTCGGCGAACACCATGATCTTGTCGTTCCGGCGCTCGTGGAAGCGGATGAGGACTGGCAGGCGCGGAACTTGTTTGGGGTTCATGGTGTACAGCAGCATGCGCTTCTCCTCGTCTTGATGGCCACGTACTCACGGTAGA
>CAEFZP010002769.1:47500-82703 GCA_903064625.1 Mallotus villosus | reverse complement strand
CGGATGAGATGCCTGCCTGTGGTGGTCCATGCCAGCTCCCCGCCTGCGCTGAGCCCAGCCCTCGCCTCACCACACTGGGCTCGGCACGCTGGCATATGGCTCTGCTGGGTCACGCAATCAGGAGCAGACCTTCACTCTACGCACGCAACGCTCACACATATGGACACAAACACACATAGACACACACACACACACACATGGACACAAACACACAGAACCTCACACACTCGGAGGGTGAACCCCTGTGGGAGGACTTCATGTCTGGAGAGTTTAGAGTAGGACTTCCTGTCTGGAGAGCTTACAGGAGGACTTCCTGTCTGGAGAGTTTACAGGAGGACTTCCTGTCTGGAGAGTTTACAGGAGGACTTCCTGTCTGGAGAGTTTAGAGGAGGACTTCCTGTCTAGAGAGCTTAGAGGACGACTTCCTGTCTGGAGAGTTAGAGGAGGACTTCCTGTCTGGAGAGCTTACAGGAGGACTTCCTGTCTGGAGAGTTTAGAGGAGGACTTCCTGTCTGGAGAGCTTACAGGAGGACTTCCTGTCTGGAGAGCTTACAGGAGGACTTCCTGTCTGGAGAGTTTAGAGGAGGACTTCCTGTCTGGAGAGCTTACAGGAGGACTTCCTGTCTGGAGAGTTTACAGGAGGACTTCCTGTCTGGAGAGCTTACAGGACGACTTCCTGTCTGGAGAGTTTACAGGACGACTTCCTGTCTGGAGAGTTTACAGGACGACTTCCTGTCTGGAGAGCTTACAGGAGGACTTCCTGTCTGGAGAGCTTACAGGAGGACTTCCTGTCTGGAGAGTTTAGAGGAGGACTTCCTGTCTGGAGAGTTTAGAGGAGGACAGAGATGATAGAAGACATACAGAGAGAGGCAGAAGTGAGTAAGAGAGATAGACAGAGAGAGGCAGAAAGTGAGCGAGAGAGATAGACAGAGGCAGAAAGTGAGCGAAAGAGATAGACAGAGAGAGAGGAGAGCAGACAGAATAAATAGAATGTATTAAGTAACCATCAAACAGGAACAGCGAGGACATAACTGCACACAGCAAGTAAAACAGCCAAACAATCAGACAAGGACCACCACAGGGAACACACACACACACACACACACAGGAGAGGTGAGGACAGCTGAACACACACACACACAGGAGAGGTGAGGGACAGCTGAGGACAGCTCGTGATGAATGACAAGACACAGGTGTGAAGGGAGCGAGGAAGCAGGAGAGAGGAGAGAGACAGACACGACCCACAGCACAGACACACCCAGGGAGACCGACAGGGATAACCAGGGTGACTGTGGTCGTGAGAGAGAGGGAGGGAGAGAGAGGGAGAATGTGTGTGTGCAGGTGTGCGTGCGTGTGTTTTCTGTGAGGGTCTAGACTGGTTATAGGTGCTGAACTGTGGGCCTCTGTGTAGCCCTCTGTGACAGTGCTTGGTAAAAGTACCATAAAGAAAAGACACATTTCAGCCTCTTACTGCATGTTAGCGTGGGGGAAAGGATGGAGTGAAATGAGCATGTCTAAAACAACCTGACAGAGAACATCCATATTGTATAAGACATCTGGAGGTTCTGCACACCCTGTTTGTGTGTGTCTGTGTGTGTGTGTGTGCTTGAGTGTAGTGCTGCTGTGTGTGATGCTGGTGATGTGAAATGTGCTGTATTCTATGTATGTCTGTGTGTGTGTGCCTTTTGTCTCTAGCTGTACAAGTCAGCGTCAGCAGTGTTTGGATGAACGACGTGTGTGAGAGAAGAATGAAAAGAGTCGTTTGTCGACTGGGCAAGTCTTTAAGCCGGCTTATCGCTTCTTTATCACATGCTTGTCCTTCTGGGTTTCTACAGTTTCTACACGCCCCTTGTCAACTTTACGCGATCTGCTCCGTCGCTCTCTCTCATCGGAGCTTTGGAATCTCTCTCTCTCTACTCTCTCCAGGGATGCCCATCGGGGTGCTCTTACTCTGTCTCTCTCCGCGGAGGCTACTCCGGGTGTACTGTACTTGGTATGCTATTGTAGCGTCTCGTCTCGCTTCGTCTCTCTCGCTGGTGTCCTCTCCTCTCACTCCCTCATCACTCATCGTGCACGGGGTAGGTCTCTCTCTCATCTCTCTCTCTCGACGCGGAGCACGCAGCCCTAGTCCGTCCACAGCCTAACACTCCGCTTCCTGTCACACAGGAAGTAGAGCTCTTCAACTTGCATCTGGCCACAAAACCTACCAATCAGTGTGTTGTGTGTGATTGCGTGTGTATGTATGCGTACATTTATGTATGTGTGTGCGCTCAAGCATCTGTTTTTCAGCGTGTGTGTGTTTTTTTCTACGTTTGTGATGTGTGTGTGTGTGTGTGTGTGTGTCGGTGTGTGTGTTTATCCTCTGCTGGTTAGCAGGATAATCACAGCCCATAGGTCCAGAACAAAAACATCACTTCCTGTTGAGTGACGAGCAGGGACACAAACACGTCCATCATGGTTGTCATGGCAGTTACCTAGGAAACCAGCTGGTCCTCATTCTCAGCATGAAGCTGGCAGGAGACATGTTTCCTAGAGGAGGGTTACTATGGAGTCCATGTTGTTTCTGAGCGAGGAGGTTGCTGATGTATGTGACGACACATCACATGTTAGATTGAGGCATTGTGCTCTAGTGGTTAGGTTTAGATTTGACAGTTTGTATTTGTAGAAAACAAGTTTGCAGCAGAAATGAAAGGTAGCATTAGGGTTAGTATGGTTAATTGGTCTTGAGACCTGAGCATTTAAACTGTCGGTTTAACATCCCACCTTGATATACATCAAGGCATCTTCAACAAAACGCATATTTTTGTTCATATATTTCTTTGCAGTACAACTGTACTTGGTAATGTCCTAGAGGCAGATGTATCCTAGGTGTTTGATAGGTAAGCTTACAAATGGAGAACAGATTTGAATATCCCATTTATATACAGTGTTTGTGTTCTGTATGTACAGCATGTGTGCGTGACTTTGGTTGACTTTGTATGGTGTGTGTGTTTGTGTGTGTTTGTGTATTAGAATTTCTAATATTTCCTGAACTGGCTGAATTGTAATGGGTTTGACCCCTGTCATGTGATGGGTGCTGTTGAGTAAGCAGAATCAGAATCCTACAAGAAGAGGTGGTGTGTGTGTGTGTGGTGGTGTGTGTGGGTGTGTGTGTGTGGTGTGTGTGTGTGTGTGGTGTGTGTGTGGTGTGTGTGTTTGTGTGTGTGTGTGTGTGGTGTGTGGGAGGGGGGCATATGTGTGTGGGTATACATGTGTGTTCTTTCTGTGTGTGTGCACAGTTCATTCTCTGTTGCGTGCAAGTTGAACCAGCATTGAATAAAGTGTCTTAACGCTTTGCACGTTTCTTATGTATTTGAAGCATTTGGCCAAGTGAAGACTGAATCACAGCGTATTCATCGTGAATTATGAACTGAAACTTCACAGGGCAAATTATGTTTTCATTGAGTTTAAAACATTGATAGTAAGTGTATTATCCCATCCCCCTTCTGACTTTCCCTCTCACATCCTTCCCTCTCTCGTGCTCTCTCCTCTCTCTCTCTCTCTCTCTCTCTCTCTCTCTCTCTCTCTTTCTATCTCTCTCATCTCTCTCTCTGGCCTCTCTCTCAGAAACACAAGGTAGATCTGTTCTACAAGCTGCGTCACGTGATGAACGAGCTCATCGACCTGCGTCGCCAGATGCTGTCAGGTCACCTGACCCAGGACCAGATCAGAGACGTCAAACGCCACGTCACCGTACGACTGGACTGGGGCAACGAGTGAGTTATCTCCTCTCTCATTTCTCTCCTCTTTCTCTCCTCTCCCTCCACCTCCTCTCTCTCTCCCTCTCTGCTCCACTCGTCTCCTCGTCTCCGCTACGCGCATGCCTCTCCTCTCAGCTCCTCTCCATCTCCTGCCGCCTCTGCGATCATCCTCGCCTCTCCTTCGCCTCGTCTCCTATCTCTCGATCAGTTTCTGAAAGCTCGCTCCACTCCTCTCTACGGCTCATCCTCTCCTCTCCACTCTCCCTCCCTCTCCACTCTCCACTCGTGCTGCACTCTCCACTCTCCACTCGCCACTCTCCACGTCTCCATCTCCACTCTCCACTCTCCACTCGCCACTCTCCACCTCCACCTTCTCCATCCCTCTCCACTCTCCTCTCCTCTCTCCTCTCCAGAGTACTGTACTGTAGTTGCATCCATTTCCCTAAATGTATAGTTTGCAGTGGGTTGACAGTAATTAGCTTTTGCACGTGGATGTTATTTGTCATGGATGTCCTGTGTGTTTGAGTGGCCACAGCGTCTAGATGTCTGCTCTGACCTTTCTACAACTGAGTTGTGGCGTCCTCTCTCTCTCTCTCCTCTCTCTCTCTCTCTCTCTGCTCTCTCTCTCTCTCTCTCTCTGATCTCTCTCTCTCACACACACACACACACACACACACACACTCTCTCTCCATTTCTCTCCTTTTTCTTTCTTTCTCTTTTTTCTCTTTCTCTCTCGCTCTCAATCTCTTCGTATTAATATCATTATAAATTAATATGCCAGTAGCTTCTGTAGTGAGTTGTGATGCTCCTTCCTGCTCTTAAGAGGAATGGAGACTGATAGTAAATAAAGCTCTTTAGACAAAACTGGGATTCCACCGCTACCACGGCTACAGAGAGGAGTGTGCAAGTGCGCTGTCCCTCACGGTCAGAAGTGAATTAATGTGAGTTCATCCTCCTCTCCTCTCTCTCTCTCTCTCTCTCTCTCTCTTTCTCTCTCTCTCTCAGACACCTGGGATTGGACCTGGTCCCAGGAAGGAGTTTGAGATGGTGGATGCAGACCAGATCAGTGTGTCTGATCTCTACAAGATGGTCAGTTCTCTCTTTCTCTCTATATCTATCTATCTATCTGTCTCCCTCTCTCTCCCTTTCTCTCTGTGTATATTTCCCTCTCTTTTTGGTACTGTTCATCTCTCTCTATCCCATTCACACCTCGGTTCAGAAACACCAGTGGAGGTTCCAACATGATTCACACCTCCGCAGAGCTAGCTAGACCTCCACAGAGCTAGCTAGACCTCCGCAGAGCTAGCTAGACCTCCGCAGAGCTAGCTAGGCCCCTCCCGCTCCGGTCTGCTGGTCAGAGAGGCCAGACCGTGTTAGCGTGCGCTCTCTCTACGGGGAGAGAGAACGTACGGAGCCAGCTCCAGCCCTAACCTGTCTCCTCCACACGCTCAGAGAAGCGTTGGCGGGCTGCACTGTGTGAAAACACATTCGAAACAAACTCACCCCCCGTATACCACAGTGTGCGTAGGGTCGCCGGTTATTTGGGGCAGACGAAATTACAGAGAGAACGGGATCAGGTGGGCAGAGCCAAAACGATGATTGGTGTGTGGATGGCTGGGGGCCAGGCACTGGCATGGGACAGGTGTGTTTGTGTGTGTGTGTGTGTGTGGTGTGTGAGTGAGTGTGCATGCATGCATGACTCTGGCATGAGGCTCTGGTCCTGCACAGGGAGGTTGGCAGGAAGAGGACAGTCTCTGTTGGCATGGTGGGCATGGTGGGTCCTCCTCTGGACTCTGGAATTATGACGATAAGCCACAGAAATGCACGTAGGATTCTAATTGTGAAGTATCTGTTCTGTTACAATGGTTGATGAGCCATGTCCAGCACATGGACTATGATGATGTCTAGAATATGTACCGTGAGGAGTCATATCTATATGGACCGTGATGAGTCTAACGTTTAGACTTGGATGGATGAGTCATGTCTATGGACTACAGACTGTAGTCGTGGCGACGGAGCCTGGTCCAGACTAATGTTTGTCTCCTCCTGCAGCATCTGTCCAGCAGACACAGTGTCCAGCAGAGCACCACTCAGACACAGGTGAGACCCAACCCTGACCTTACACACACCTCACACACACCGTACACACACCTCACACACACATCTCACACACACCGCACACACACATCGCACACACACCGCACACACACAGGACACACAGCGCACACACACAGGGCACACACACCTCACACACACATCGCACACACACCTCACACACACAGTACACACACCTCACACACACATCGCACACACACCGCACACACACATCGCACACACACACCTCACACCACACCTTACACACAACCGCACACACACATTACACACACCTCACACACACCTTACACACACATTACACACACCTTACACACACCTCACACACACATTACACACAATCTCACACACACATCTCACACACACCCTCACACACACATCTCACACACACCTCACACACACATTACACACATCTCACACACACCTCACACCACATCTCACACACACCTCACACACATCTCACACACACCTCACACACACATTACACACATCTCACACACACCTCTTCAGAGATGGGAAGTACAATGACTTTACTACTGTACTTTTAAAAACTACAGTAATACGTATTTCCGTGACACTAAAACAGGTAGTAGTAATGGCTATTTTTTAATGAAGTATGTCAGAGCCCATACTTTACTGTAACTTGAGTTAAAAAGTCTAGTCAGCACTTTTAACAGAGTATATCTAAACATGAGTATCTGTACTTCTACTTGATTGAAAGATGTGTGTACTTCTTTGCACCTCACACACACCTAACAGAAGATCCATTGCTTAATAATACCTGTGTGATTCAAACGTGTGTGTGTGTTTGTGTGTGCGTGTGTGGTGTGCTTGTGTGCGTGTGTGCGTGTGTGTGTGCGTGTGTGTGTGTGCAGGGTGACAGCGTGCGCCAGCGTCACGGGGGAGAGCCCTGTCGGGTCCCCGTCCCTCACCACCTGTTTGTCAACCTGAAGAGCTTCACCTACAACACCATCGGAGAAGACACGGACATCTTCTTCTCTCTGTACGACCTCCGGGAGGGCAAGCAGATCAGGTAGGGGGACGTGCATGCACACACACACAACGTATACACACGTAAACACAACATATACACAACGTATACACATGTAAACACAACATATACACAACGTATACACACGTAAACACAACGTATACACACAGCAGACTGAAGATGACACGCTCCCATATGGAAACATACAGCACACGTGCCTACACAAACCTGTATATGACACACACATACTCAAACAAACTTCTATACACACATACAGTACACACACATACTCAAACAAACTTCTATACACACATACAGTACACACACATACTCAAACAAACTTCTATACACACATACAGTACACACACACATACACAAACAAAGCATAATGCATACACACTTGTCAGTGTTGTTAATGGTGGAGACTGTTGTGTTGCTCTGAGCTGATAAATAATGGATGCCTGGGTTCATTATCTTAACAGATAATGAATAGCTGATGTGCATCATGACACTGATGTAGGGCAGAGTTCAACAGAGTTTACTCCTCACGAGTGCTGTGTCTGTCGTGTGTGTGTGTGTGTGTGTGGTGAGCGTGTGTGTGTGTGTGTGTGTGTGTGTGTTTGTGAGCGTGTGTGTGTGTGTGTGTGTGAGCGTGCTTCCAGCTGGTCATGCAGAGCTGATGCTTAGCACTTCCTTCTCCCCTGGGGATTCACATAGGAAATGATGCTCCCTCTCTCTGCTCCTCTTCTCCTCCTCTCTGCCCCTCCCCTTCTGCCCTTCTCCTCTCTACCTCACCCCTTCTGCCCCTCTCTTCTCTGCAGCCCCCCCCACTCCTCCTCTCTGCCTCACCCCTTCTGCCCTTCTCCTCTTTGCAGCTCCCCCACTCCTCTCCCCCTTTTCCCACCTCCCTCCCTCCCTCCTTATTGCATTGCGGTCACAAACCACAGGTTCCCTCCTGTCACTGCTGTGAGTGAGACTGCAGGGAACCTAAACACACACACACACACACGCACACACACACACACACTCCCACATCCAGTGTCGTTGATGCAAACCTAATATGGAGAGATCCTAGTGGATACCAGCTGGGTTTGACTAGATGTCTCCAGCAGCATCTCTAGCACTCTGCTGCTGTCTGCTCTGCTCTGCTGGAGAAGGTCTCTGGTGACCCGGCAGCCCTGCTCCAGACCTCGTGGAGCCCTGCCTGTCCTTATGGTCTAAAGCAGGGTTCTCCAATCTTGGTCCTCGAGGGCCATCTAAAACATGCAGGACAGCGGCCCTCGAGGATCCAGGGTGGGGGAACCCTGGTCTAAAGGAGCACGCGTCTGTTGGAGGAACAGAGATCTTTCTCAACGTCCCACAGTTGCGTCTGAGACCTAGGAAGACCATGAAGTCCCCTTGATCCGGTGGTAGAAGGACTTTTTTGTTTGCGGTTCGATCCCTTACCTGAGATGGTCTGTACTTCTGCGTTTCCTAGGGAACTGTCTCCCTGGGATCTGAGAGGTGAACCAGAGGCAGAAGCTATAGTTGCTTAACCGTTTCCACGGAGACCAACACATATAGACTGGCGTGTGTGTTTGTTTGATTCTCTAACCCAGACTAGTTTATCGTGTAGGCTACAGTGTTTGAACACGACTTCAGTGTTCTATCTACTAGTTCCCTCCTAAAAATACGGATGTTCCGTACAGTGCCTGCTCTTCTCCCTTTCTCTACCTCTTCCTTCATTCCTTCCTTCCTCTCCTCCCATCTCCTTTCCTCGCTTCCTCACTCTCTTCCTCGCTTCCTCACTCTCTTCCCCCTCTCCTCACTTCTCCTTTCCATCCATCTCCTCCCTCCCTCCCTCCCTCCCTCCCTCCCTCCCTCTCTCTCTCTCTCAGTGAGTACGACACCACCCACTCCAAACCTGTCTCTAAGCTAACCTGAGTGGGTGTACAGGCCACCCCCAAAATGAGACCAGTCTCCTTATCCAGCCAATAATATTCCCCATGCCGGGTTGTTATAGTAACCAGAGAACATGTTGCGCATCGTGACTCATCGAGCAGTTCTTAATTTCCCTACGTTGCTCATATACAAACATACTTTATTAACTTTCTCTCTCTCTCCTCCTCTCTCCCCCCCCTCTCTCCTCCTCCTCCCCTCTCTGTGAGCTGTTTGTTGAGAGATACAACGCAGTCCTCTCCTGCACTCTGCTCCCTGACGCTGAACTGCTAACGTGCATCAGGAGTCAGGAGTTGGACTCTCTCTCTCTCTCTCTCTCCATCTCTCTGTCCCTCTCTCCTGTAGAAACAGTGAGGATCACAGAGTCATAGGCATGGTATGGGCATAGGTGCACTTGGAAGTTTGTGATAACAACGATGATGTGTTTTATCTGTACTGTGTAAAAAGAGAGAAGGATGGAGATGCGTCTGTCCCCAGACACACCTGGGTGAAGGAAGAGGTGCGCTTGATTTATCTCCCTGGCTGAAAGAGGAGCCATGGGTGGCGCCTCATACTGTATGTGCAAACAACCGTTCTCACCCTGCGCACCCTGAGACATAAATCACACCCACCTCCCAGTCCTCAGGCAAGGTTTTCACTCGGAGCTGCAGTCATTAGACCAAAGTGTGTGTTCTACTGGGAGGTATTTAGGAGCGCTGTAGCTAGGTGATGAAACTCTGAGCTGCTGATTAAAGATGGAGTTTTAATGACCAGTAAACTACAAGTACCAGGTTTCTAGCTTACAGCCCAGCGATGTTGCCTGTGTGTTGCTTCATTCTGTATTGTACAGAGTTTTTATAGCTGACACAATAAAAAAAGAGAACAGAAGAGAAGTTAATTTACCACGCAGGTGGAAAGTTGTGTTTTCCTTGTGTTATGAGCTGTAGGCCCAGGCTCAGTCTAGATGTTCCTCTGGAGCTCCAGGATGTCATCAGGTCTGATGGTTGCTACTTGCGCATAACCACACAATCCTCAATTGTGTGGTGTCATTACGATACGATAATGAAAGCGAGCAAGCGTCTGGGCGAATCGTTTCGTGTGCGTTCGGAGGATTACAATGTTAAAAATCGTTTGGAACGGTCCTCATGTCTTTGGTCTTCCACTAGGTTTTAAAATCTATGAAGGGCGGCATTTGTTCGAAGGCGGCGTTTATACGTAGAAATACGGTATATATATCCTCCTGTGAGTCTCTGGCCTAAAACAGTTGGTATTGTGTCCAGTCAGACAGTACAGAGTCATGTTATGCTAGCTGCTGTTCAGGTAGCAGAGCAGCCGTGTGTGTCCAGTCAGACAGTACAGAGTCATGTTATGCTAGCTGTTCAGGTAGCAGAGCAGCCGTGTGTGTCCAGTCAGACAGTACAGAGTCATGTTATGCTAGCTGTTCAGGTAGCAGAGCAGCTGTGTGTGTCCAGCCAGACAGTACAGAGTCATGTTATGCTAGCTGTTCAGGTAGCAGAGCAGCTGTGTGTGTCCAGCCAGACAGTACAGAGTCATGTTATGCTAGCTGCTGTTCAGGTAGCAGAGCAGCTGTGTGTGTCCAGCCAGACAGTACAGAGTCATGTTATGCTAGCTGTTCAGGTAGCAGAGCAGCTGTGTGTGTCCAGTCAGACAGTACAGAGTCATGTTATGCTAGCTGCTGTTCAGGTAGCAGAGCAGCCATGTGTGTCCAGTCAGACAGTACAGAGTCATGTTATGCTGTTCAGGTAGCAGAGCAGCCATGTGTGTCCAGTCAGACAGTACAGAGTCATGTTATGCTAGCTGCTGTTCAGGTAGCAGAGCAGCCATGTGTGTCCAGTCAGACAGTACAGAGTCATGTTATGCTAGCTGCTGTTCAGGTAGCAGAGCAGCCGTGTGTGTCCAGTCAGACAGTACAGAGTCATGTTATGCTAGCTGCTGTTCAGGTAGCAGAGCAGCCGTGTGTGTCCAGCCAGACAGTACAGAGTCATGTTATGCTAGCTGCTGTTCAGGTAGCAGAGCAGCCGTGTGTGTCCAGCCAGACAGTACAGAGTCATGTTATGCTAGCTGCTGTTCAGGTAGCAGAGCAGCCGTGTGTGTCCAGCCAGACAGTACAGAGTCATGTTATGCTAGCTGCTGTTCAGGTAGCAGAGCAGCCATGTGTGTCCAGTCAGACAGTACAGAGTCATGTTATGCTAGCTGCTGTTCAGGTAGCAGAGCAGCTGTGTGTGTCCAGTCAGACAGTACAGAGTCATGTTATGCTAGCTGTTCAGGTAGCAGAGCAGCCGTGTGTGTCCAGTCAGACAGTACAGAGTCATGTTATGCTAGCTGCTGTTCAGGTAGCAGAGCAGCCGTGTGTGTCCAGTCAGACAGTACAGAGTCATGTTATGCTAGCTGTTCAGGTAGCAGAGAAGCCGTGTGTGTCCAGTCAGACAGTACAGAGTCATGTTATGCTAGCTGCTGTTCAGGTAGCAGAGCAGCCGTATGTGTCCAGTCAGACAGTACAGAGTCATGTTATGCTAGCTGTTGTTCAGGTAGCAGAGCAGCTGTGTGTGTCCAGCCAGACAGTACAGAGTCATGTTATGCTAGCTGCTGTTCAGGTAGCAGAGCAGCTGTGTGTGTCCAGTCAGACAGTACAGAGTCATGTTATGCTAGCTGTTCAGGTAGCAGAGCAGCTGTGTGTGTCCAGCCAGACAGTACAGAGTCATGTTATGCTAGCTGCTGTTCAGGTAGCAGAGCAGCCGTGTGTGTCCAGCCAGACAGTACAGAGTCATGTTATGCTAGCTGCTGTTCAGGTAGCAGAGCAGCCGTGTGTGTCCGCCTGCAGTCTGGGCATCTCCCTGAGGCCTGGCCTGATCCGCTGTGTGAACACACGGGCCCCACTGGTGTCTCATTCTAGATGTGCTGTCCTCGCTTTCTATGACTCACTGTTGCAGCCCGCAACAGGAAATATGAACTAATAAAATGGAGCTGGAACTCTCTGCCTGGCTCTCCTGATGGAGGTGAAACATGTATTTGCATACGTAGGATTTGTTTATTTGAGCTCTTGTATCTTTAGGGAATTGAGAAAACATTTTTCGGGTGGGTGATAGAAAAAAAGCTGAATGTCTATAATGAGTAAGTCCTTAGCTGGTCTTTATGCCTGTTGTGCTTAGCAAGGCAATAATCGTGTGAGTGTGCATGTGTGCGTGTGTGTTTCGTGTCGCAAATCAAAGTAGCTATGTGTACATATCTCTCCATACTTGTATGTTTGTTTACAATATTTGTTTATGCACACATTATTTCATATTCTGATGCTCCCCTGAGCTAATCTTTAACAGGAGTGTGTGTATGCATTTGTGTGTGTGGGGACGTGTGTGTTGGGTTAAGAGGACTGTGAAAAAGCACACAGAATGTGTGTGTCTGCCTCTATGTGCACAAAGAAACAGCTTTCTTACTGGTTTTCAAGCAGTGGTTAGTGCAGCCGAGTTTAAAGCAGATGTGTGGTTGTGGTCTATTCTGAGCTGTGTTCCTCTGTGGTTCCAGTGAGATGATGTGTGGTTGTGGTCTATTCTGAGCTGTGTTTCTCTGTGGTTCTAGTGAGATGATGTGTGGATGTGGTCTATTCTGAGCTGTGTTCCTCTGTGGTTCTAGTGAGATGATGTGTGGATGTGGTCTATTCTGAGCTGTGTTTCTCTGTGGTTCTAGTGAGATGATGTGTGGTTGTGGTCTATTCTGAGCTGTGTTTCTCTGTGGTTCCAGTGAGAAGTTCATGGTCAGACTGAACAAGAACGGAGGCCCAAGGAACCCAGAGAAGGCCGACCGTCTGTGTGCTCTCTTCACGGTAAGTGTTCTACGCACACACACACACACACACACACACACACACATTCACCTACACACACACACACCTACACACACACACACATCCTCACACATTCACCTACACACACATTCACTTACACACACACACATCCTCACACATTCACCTACACACATACACATCCTCACACATTCACCTACACACACATCCTCACACATTCACCTACACACACACTCCCACATTCACCTACACATGCAAACTGCCTGTGCTTTTTTCACAGTCTCCTTCACACACACACACACACACTACACCGTTACACACCCCGCCATCACGTGTGTGGAATGTGTGCTTCATGGTTCTTGGTATGCGTGTTCCTCTGCAGGATCTGAGCAACAAGGACATGAAGAGAGATCTGTACATCGTGTCCCAGGTCATCAGGACGGGTGAGACGCACACTCACACACCACACACCTACATACACACTCACTGTAGGTGAGACACTGCTCCCCTCACGCACACACACACCTAAATATGCTCCCCTTTCAGCTGTCTGAAGTCACATGCACACACCTACATACACACTCACTGTAATGTATTTGTTCATTTGGGAAGATTGATACGCTCTCTAAGGTCCATCCCATACACCCTCTCACGTGTGGGTGTGTGTTCACCTGTGTGTGTGTCCTTGTGTGTGTGTGTGTGTGTGTCCACCTGTGTGTGTGTCCACGTGTGTGTTCACCTGTGTGTGTGTTAACCCGTGTGTGTGTCCACAGGTCGCATGCTGCTGAATGACTCTAAGAAGGGCCCGGCCCATGTGACTTACCGCCGCCCGTACGGCTGTGCTGTGTTGGCCATGAGCGACGTCCTGCAGACCATCTCAGAGCTGAAGGAGGAGAAGGACTTTGTCCTCAAAGTCTACACGTGAGTCACACATACATTCACGTTTAGTCATTTAGCAGACGTTCTTATCCAGCGCGACTTACAGTAAGTACAGGGACATTCCCCTGAGGCAAGTAGAGTGAAGTGTCTTGCCCAAGGACACAATGTAATTTGACACGGCCGGAATCGAACCAGCAACCTTCTGATTACTAGCCTGATTCCCTAACCGCTCAGCCACCTGACTCCCATACACACAGTCACACACACACACACACAGACACACACACATACCATGGGCGGACTTCTCAGCTTTCAGTAAAGTGATCTTACCCAGGGTGCATTGTGGTCATTCTCTCTCAGGGCAGATTAATATCAGGGATGTCACCATCCAGACAGTTTGTCTCAGGACATACTAGTATACAGTAAACTTCACAACCAAGGCTTGCAGAGCTGGCCTCAATTTCGAGCTACAAACCCTTCTTCCTCTCACTGTACCAGTCCCAGTTACTTGACTTGAGGGCCTAGAACATTCTCATTATACAGAACTACCTCCCTAATCAGTCCAAACTCATTAAACAGCATTACCTATCCGACAACAGTCATTAGCTGGGACCGTCTCTGTGCTGTGTTGGACTTTAGCCTCTGAATGTGTGCACTGTAGAATCTCCACGCTCCAGTTATCTGCTGAGTTGAATACTAATGCCAGATATTCTCTATCCTGCTCTGCTTCTCTCCTTCAGCTGTCTGTTCACCAGCATGCATCTCTCTGTCTGCTCGCGTCTCCCCCTCTCTTTCTCTCTTTCTCTCTCTCTCTCTCTCTCTCTCTCTCTCTCTCGTCTCTCTCTCTCTCATCTCTGTCTCTCTCTGTCTCTCTCTGTCTGTCTCTCTCCCCTTCTCTCCCCCTCTCCCCCTCTGCTCTCTCTCTCTCTGTCTCTCTTTTCCCCTCTCTCTCTCTCTCCTCTCGCTCGCTCTCTGCTCTCTCTCTCTCTCCCCCTCTGTCTCTCTCCCCCTCTCTCGTCTCTCTCTGTCTCTCTGTCTCTCTCTTTCTCTCTCTCTCCCCCTCTCTGTCCTCTCCCTCTCTTTTTCTCTTAGTCTCTCTCATTATCTTCTCCTTTCTCTCCCCAGATGTAACAATGAAAATGAATGGTATCAGATACATGAAAACATCATCCGCAAGTCCAGCACCAAATACACAGCCCCAAGCACCAACTACGGTAGGTGTGTGTGTGCGTGCGCACGCTTGCTTGTGTGCATTCGTGCGTTTGTGTACCACATTTGCGATTGCCTGAATTGGCCTGTAGCCAGAGAAACAGACTGTGAGTTCTGTCAGAAAGGAAGGGGGGATAAAGAGGCCGGGAGGGAGGATGCCAGGAGGAGGGAGGGAGGCTGAAGGAAGGAATGATGGATGGTCCTGCTAGGAAACTCACTGTGAGTCTCTGAGTAGCAGAACCACCCAGGAACGGATCTCATTTATAAGCTTACACACACACACAGCACGCACGCACGCACTCACATGCACATAAAGTACTAGTGGATGTGGGTGTGCTTCAAAACAACAGAAGTATGTTGTCTGCTATAAGAGCTCATTGTTCTGTCCCAAAGCCCTGTAAGAGCCAGATTATAACATCCAGAACCCACCAGATGCATGGTGGGAATGGAAGCAGTCTGCTTCCTAGAACCCGTCTAAGCGCATCAAACCATAGCGCTGCGACCCAGAACCCCACAGCAGGAAAGGACGTAGGCCAGTCTAGAGGGACTGCGCGCGTGTCCCCGCGTCTACAGCTCCAACACGTCAGCTCTAGTTTACTGTCAGTCACAACGAAGGGTTTGACAGCCCGGGTCGAGGCTGCAGAGATCCTGCTGCTCCAGCTGGGGGCTTTTTCAGCTTCGCTGCTGCGAGTCAAAAACAGGATCTCACCGACAAATAGTCCCCTCACTTCTCTGCTAGGGGAACATCTGTGTCATCGGGGATAACGTCTGTTAGAATCGTGGAGCAGGAGGAGAGCACGGGCAGCACAGAGGGGTGGAGCTGGAGGAGAGCAGGGGCAGCACAGAGGGGTGGAGCTGGAGGAGAGCAAGGGCAGCACAGAGGGGTGGAGCTGGAGGAGAGCAGGGGCAGCACAGAGGGGTGGAGCTGGAGGAGAGCAGGGGCAGCACAGAGGGGTGGAGCAGGAGGAGAGCAAGGGCAGCACAGAGGGGTGGAGCTGGAGGAGAGCAGGGGCAGCACAGAGGGGTGGAGCAGGAGGAGAGCAGGGGCAGCACAGAGAGGTGGAGCAGGAGGAGAGCAGGGGCAGCACAGAGGGGTGGAGCAGGAGGAGAGCAGGGGCAGCACAGAGGGGTGGAGCAGGAGGAGAGAAGGGGCAGCACAGAGGGGTGGAGCTGGAGGAGAGCAGGAGCAGAACACAATTTACATGGCCAGTCAATGAGCCAAACACCTAATACATCTTCCTGTCTCTCTCTCTCTCTCTCTCTCTCTCTCTCTCCGTCTCTCCCTCCATCCCTCAGGTCTGATCATCTCTCTCCAGCTCCTGAGAGGAGAGATGGAGCAGGTTCGCAGGGAGAACCCCATGATCTTCAACAGGGGCGTGGCCATCACTCGCAAGCTGGGCTTCCCTGACGTCATCATGCCAGGTTAGTGTGTGTGTGTGTGTGTGTGTGTGTGTGTGTGTGAGAGAGACAGACCAGTGGCGGATCTAAGGGGTGGCAGCTGCCAAATTCCATCTTCATTATACTTGTCCTACAATTATTTTTTACTTGTCCCGGACAATCGGACAAGCCTTAATGTCGATTACTGCAACCTATCCCACGCTGTTATTATGATCATCCATCCAATCAAAAGTAGCCTGGTCAGAGCCCACTCTTGATCCAGGAAGACACGCTGCACTGCTGCTGTTTACTCCCTCTCACAATTAGCCGGGCCTGCTTAGTGGAGTGAAGCAGGGTTGTGAAGAGGCAGCAGGTCGTGATGTGTGTGTTTACGTGCAGCAGAGACAGCTTAATGGGACTACTTCATCACCAGGCAGAACGCTAGAAGGACAGAATGCATTAGCCAAGAGCAAAACAACACATCGGTTCGAAGACAGTGAAATATACTAGACTTGAATTGTTTTATGCTATATTTTTTATCTACAAACAGCTTAAAGCTCATGGAACACCACCGTTGCCCAAAGCAATCCTACGATGAATCTTGTCAAGTCAGTCAGTTAATGTAATTGTGTCTCGAGTGTCTAAGCACACAGAGACAAAAGCGACATGGAGAACGACAAGTAACTCGATGAACACATAACAAGTGAACGTTTGAGTGGCAGCTTCCAGTGGGAGATATCTCTGACCCTGAAGCAGCAGCCGGCTCTTCTCCTGCGTTTCTTCCCTTCCCATTATAGTGCCGGCTTTTTCCTACAGCAGTATACCTCTCTCCTTATCCCCCCCCAGCGCCACCCCACCCCCCCCACCCCTTTCTACACCGCTCTCACCTCTTGGGGGGGTCGTGGCCATAACTTTGAGAACCGCTTCACCAGACCCACTTTGAAGTTTACACACTGCTTTGTGAGCGCAGTTGTGTCTGTGTGTGTGTGTGTGTGTGTGTGTGTGTGTATCTGTGTGTGTGTGTGTGTGTGTGTGTGTGTATCTGTGTGTGTGTGTGTGTGTGTGTCTGTGTGTTGTGTGTGTGTTTCTGTCTGTGTGTGTGTGTGTATGTGTGTGTGTGTGTCTGTGTGTGTGTGTGTGTGTGTTTCTGTGTGTCTCTGTGTGTGTGTGTGTGTGTGTTCAGCTTATACATTTGGAATCTCTCTTTGAAAGAGAAGGAGACTTGACAAAGAGAATGAGTGAACCACACACCACACACACACACACACACACACACACACACACAACTGGACTGGGTATATCAGAGCTTACCGGGTGTTATGAACTGAAGCTGCTGTGTAAAGTCTATTGTCCAGTCACTCATTCTCAAGCCCCAACTCCTGTTGAATAGACACGCACTCTCACACGCACACACACTCTCACACTTTCTCTCACACGCACACACACACACACACACAGTCTGTGGGGACTAGATAGCAGTGCTATCTGTTCAGGCGAGGCTGAGGCATGGCAGTGAGGCAGCGAGGCAGAGAGGATGGATGTTTAGGTGGAGTCAGCCCTATCATCGCCTGCCTTGTCCCAGTGTGCACTCTGAAAATAGCAAAGCAGGCGGCTTACATTACCAGTTTCATTAAGTTTGCACCTCTGTGTTTTCTTCTCCCCCCCCCACAGCTTTTTAGCTCTCACAGAATTTGATCCAAAGTGTCTGTGTGTGTGTCCGCTAGGGGATATCCGTAACGACCTTTATCTGACCTTGGAGAGAGGAGACTTCGAGAGGGGAGGGAAGAGCGTTCAGAAGAACATCGAGGTCTCGGTCTACGTGCTCTACGCCGACGGAGAGGTCCTGAAAGTACGCTCGTTTCGCTCGTTTCGTTTGTCTCCCGTGGACGAACACATTCCTGGTCGTCTGTACATGTCGTTGTACATGTGTGTGTGTGTGTGTGTGTGTGTGTGTGTGTGTGTGTAATTAGAGACAGAACCATGTATCCCTGTGTCCGTTTGTGTGCTGATCTATTCATGCTTGTGTGCACGTCTGTGTGTGTGCCTGCTCCTGTGCGCTCGCGTGTGTGTATGAATGTGTGTGTGTGTGTGTATGAATGTGTGTGTGTATGTTTGTGTGTATGAATGTGTGTGTGTATGAACGTGTGTGTATGAATATGTGTTTGTGTGTGTATGAATGTGTGTGTGTGTGTATGTTTGTGTGTATGAATGTGTGTGTGTGTATGAATGTGTGTGTGTATGAATATGTGTGTGTGTGTGTATGAATGTGTGTGTGTGTGTGTGTATGAATGTGTGTGTGTGTGTGTATGAATGTGTGTGTGTGCGTATGACTGTGTGTGTGTCCACAGGACTGCATCAGTCTGGGCTCAGGAGAGCCCAACATGGCGGAGCACCGCTCCTTCGTGCTCTACCACAACAACAGCCCCCGCTGGAGCGAGGTCATCAAGCTGCCCATCCCCATCGACCGCTTCCGAGGGTCACACCTGCGCTTCGAGTTCCGACACTGCTCCAGTCAGTCCAGCAGACACACACCTACAGACATACTGTTGTCCGTTGAAAGATTAGCTTTAAAGATACAATGATTTTAGGCCTTAAAATATGTTTGGGGGGGGGGCGATATGATTACACATACACCTCACTAGAGAATCTGTTGTGAAATAAATCCATATCTGTCGGTCCAGTTGTAATGATGAAGAAGTTCTCGACCATTCAGAGTATAGCATCAGGAAGTGAAACTGGTGGGGAATTCAGGGTTGTCAGATTTGGTGACATCCCCCTTTTTGTGTGTCGGTTCCCACAGCAAAGGACAAGGGGGAGAAGAAGCTGTTTGGGTTTTCCTTCTCTCCTCTGATGAGGGAGGACGGGACCACCCTGTCTGACGAGAGCCATGAACTCTACGTCTATAAGGTCCAGACTCAAGCACTCATCACTCTCTTCTCTAGTCCATCTCTCTCGCTTTCTCCTCATCTGTCTCTCTCATCCACCTTTCCTCTCTCTCGTCCTACGTGCTCTCTCTCTCTTATCCTTCCTCTTCTTTACTGAGTGTCCTCTCATCCTCCTCTCTCTCATCCTCCTCTCTCTCTCTCTCTCTCTCTCGTCCTCTCTCTCTCTCCTGTGTCTGCAGTGTGATGAGAACACCACGTTCAGTAACCATGCCCTGTACCTGGGCCTGCTCTGCTGTAAGGACGACTACCACGGCTGTCCCAACCTGCCCTCGTCCCTGATCTTCCAGCGGAGCACCAAGGAGACCCTCTGGATCTCCACACAGCTGTCCTCCACCAAGCTCACCCAGAACGGTAGGCCTACTGGACCTTCACCTAAGTAGGCCTACTATAACCTTGGTGATATAGGAGACTAGGTTTACTGTCACCTCACTAATATAATACGGTAGGCCTACCGACACCTACGTAAGAGTCAGGCCTGTGATCACCCACCCAGCTGATGTGTGAGAGTCTCGTGCTCGTGTGGGTCCCTCCCGGTAGTTCATGGTCTCTGGGTGTGGTCTGCTTGTGTTCCAGTGGACCTGCTGGCCCTGCTGAAGTGGAAGGCCCACCCAGACCGGGTCATGGACATCCTGGGTCGTCTGCGCCACGTCAGCGGAGAGGAGATCGTCAAGGTGAGCAGGGCTGGGCTGGTGGGACCCAGAGCCATGCCCGGGGTTGTGTGTTCACTGTGTTGAGTGTGACTGTGTTGTGTGTTGACTGTGTTGTAGTGTGACTGTGTTGTGTGTTGACTGTGTTGAGTGTTGGCTGTGTTGTAGTGTGACTGTGTTGTGTGTTGACTGTGTTGTAGTGTGACTGTGTTGTGTGTTCACTGTGTTGACTGTGTTGTAGTGTGACGGTGTTGTGTGTTGACTGTGTTGAGTGTTGGCTGTGTTGTAGTGTGACTGTGTTGTGTGTTTACTGTGTTGTGTGTTCACTGTGTTGTGTGTTGACTGTGTTGTAGTGTGACTGTGTTGTGTGTTGACTGTGTTGTGTGTTGACTGTGTTGTAGTGTGACTGTGTTGTGTGTTGACTGTGTTGTAGTGTGACTGTGTTGTGTGTTCACTGTGTTGACTGTGTTGTAGTGTGACGGTGTTGTGTGTTGACTGTGTTGTGTGTTGTAGTGTGACTGTGTTGAGTGTTGACTGTGTTGAGTGTGTCGAGTGTGTTGTGTGTTGACTGTGTTGACTGTGTTGACTGTGTTCCTGTGTTCTCCAGTTCCTCCAGGACATCCTGGATACTCTGTTCTCCATCCTGGATGACAACACAGACAAGTATGGCCCCCTAGTGTTCCAGTCTCTGGTGAGTTACAGCACTGCGTAATGCCGGGCTGGCTACAGGTGTGTGTTCTCACACGCGCGTGTGTTCGCATGCGTGCGTGTGTGTGTGTTTGCATTTGTGTGTGTGCGCTCTGGTCTCAGTAATGAGGGTGTGTGTGTGTCCCAGCTGGCTAAGAGCCAGTGATTATTAGAGTTCACAGCTGCCTGCTGTCTAAAGCTCCAGGGAGTCTTTATCTGGCAGGGATGCCTATGCAGACACCACCTCCACACACACACCACACACACACACACACGCCACACACACCACACACACACCACACACGCACACCACACACACCACACACACACCACACCACACAGATACACACCTGGAAGTATCTGTCATGTTGGAAAGCTCCTCAGTGGCCAGGTATTGTGTGGGTGTGTGTGTGTGTGTGTGTGAAAAGGGGGAATATGGGCATTTGAGACCCGGCCTATCTCTGCTGACTAATGCTCCTCCCCCTACTGTTAAGTCATGTCACTGAAGCGACAAGTGTGACATCCTCTTGGCCTCCATCCCGGTGCACTCACACACCTCTCTCTCTCTCTCTCCTCTCTCTCTCTCCTGTTCTCTCTCTCTGTCTCTCTCCTGTTCTCCCTCTCTCTCTCTCTCCTCTCCGCTCTCTCTCTCTCTCTCCTCTCTCTCTCTCTTCTCTCTCTCTCTCTCTCTCCGCTCCTCTCTCTCTCGCTCTCTCGCTCTCGTCCTCTCTCGTCCTCTCGGTCTCCGTCTCTCTCTCTCCTCTCTCGCTCTCTCGACGTCTCTCTCTCCTGCGTCTCTCAGCAAATCGGTCTCTCCGATCTCATCTCTCGCTCTCTCATCTCGTTTCTCCTCTCTCTCTCTCTCCCTCTCTGTCTCTCAGGTGTTCATCATTAACCTGCTGAGGGACAGTAAGTATCATCACTTCCGGCCCGTCATGGACACCTACATCCAGAAGCACTTCGCTGGAGCGCTGGCCTACAAGTGAGTTCCTGCTGCTTTCACCTCCAGCTGCCCTCTCCAGCTGCCCTCTCCAGGGCCTGGATCCCCCCCAGCACTCTCTGACACATCTCTCTGTGTGTGTCTGTGTGTGTGTGTACAGGGAGCTGATTCGTTGTCTGAAGTGGTACATGGACCGCTCCGCAGAGGTGGTTCGGCAGGACCACATCCAGGAGGCCATGAGGGTGAGGTCATGCCTTCCCTCTCTCCATCCCCAGCCCCCTTTCACACGCTTTATTGGCACGACGACGAGAGAATACTTCTATTATTGCCAAGGCGAGCGTGTCAATAATACATGAAAGTGGTGAAATAGCCCCTTTTAGAGATGATGACAGTGCTGAATCACTCACGAGCATCCAAGCCTAACGCGAGCCTGTCAGCAGTGTTGCTATTTCAGTCTTTAGGACTGCAGGAAAGGTGTGTTTGTATTTTTATGATTATTCAAATACTAGACCTGGATCAGATAGTGTTTGAATGAGGTGAATATTTGGAGTTCCTGTGTGACTGAACCTGTGGTTCCACAGTGCCGTGCTCGCTCAGTCCAGCACAGCTAAACGTGTAAAAGGGTTCAAATGTTTGCTGCCGCTTTACAAACCGACTGTTCTGTACAACCTTATTCTGCCACTCTGTATGTGCTGCACACGCAGAAAAGCGACTGTTAGCAGACTGAGAGAGGGATGAAGCCTGTGCGCAGGTCCATGTAATCGTGGCCTTTGTGAATAATTCATGGTTCTTTCCTGTGTTGTGAAGATGGCTGTGTGTAGCCAGCCTGTCTCCAGCGTGGAGAGCTAATCTGAATCCATGTCCCTCCAGTTTGCTCTCCCTCCTCCACCCATCCTCCCCTCCTCCTCCTCCCGTCCTCCTCCTCCTCCACCCATCCTCCTCCCCTCCTCCTCCTCCCGTCCTCCTCCTCCTCCACCCATCCTCCTCCCCTCCTCCTCCTCCCGTCCTCCTCCTCCTCCACCCATCCTCCTTCCCTCCTCCTCCTCCCTTCCTCCCCTTCCTCCCCATCCTCCTCCACCCATCCTCCACCCATCCTCCTCCACCCATCCTCCACCTCCACCCATCCTCCCCTCGCCTCCCCATCCTCCTCCACTCATCCTCTCCTCCTCCACCCTCCTCTCGTCCTCCACCCTCCCCCCATCCTCCCCTCCCCATCCTCCTCTTCTCACCTGCTTCCTCTCCTCATTCTCTCCATTCTCTCCCATCTTCTCACATTCTCTTCCTCCTCTCCTCCTCTTCTCCATCTTCCTACCGTCTCTGGTCTCGTTGTCGCGGCCCTATTCAGCACTCCTCACTGGAGTCCCGGGGTTCAGAAGTCCTGGAGTGGTTTAAGCACGTTATCAAAGGGGCTCAGAAGCCTTGCTTTTACTAAACTAGGGTTTGTCTTCCTGAGGGAGAGAGAGCACAAAAGCACACGAGTGAATCCTTGGGACACAACAGCTTGTTTTGATGTGTCGTTTTAAATATGGATGTGTTTTCCGACGTGTATTCAAGTCCCATGGGTTTCTCTGCACCCCTTCTTCCACCTCCCACACACACACAACGCAGGCTCTGGAGTATCTGTTCAAGTTCATCATCCAGTCCCGGGTCCTGTACTCGCGGGCCACCTGCGGCATGGAGGAGGAGGAGTTCCGGGCCAGCATCCAGGAGCTCTTCCAGTCCATCCGCTTCCTCCCTCCTCAGCCTGGACAGCCGCAGCTCCGAGACGCTCATCTTCACCCAGGTGTGCCTCTCTCCAGGCTGCAGGGGACACCTGACGGCTTCTCCACACACACACACACACACACTCACTTCACTCACCAGGATGTGCGAAGCTGGACCAGCTGTATATTCACCTTCTCTCTCATCCACCATCTCTTCTTCTTCTTCTTCTTTCTCAGTAGTGCCATCCTCCACCTTCTCTTCTTCTCTGTAGGAGGACCTTCTAGCGTCTCTTTAGTTCAGATCGCTTAAATCTGCTTCTATTTTTTTGTTTTTTTTGTACTTGACCGTCCCTGCTCTGGCTTCTGCCGTCCCCCTATCTGGTCTGTGGCCTCCCTCCTCCTGCCCCCCTCCCCCAGGCCCCCCAGCCTAGCCCTGCTCCAGGACAGCCTAGTGGCCCCGTCAGCTGTACCCAGGCCTGGAGCTCCAGTGCTCCCCGGCCCTCTCCTCTCTCCGTAAGTAGCTGGGACATGCCAGCCCCCACCTCCTCCACCCCCACCTCCTCCACCTGTGTTCAACTACCACCGTGCCCCCACCAAGCACGCCTCCACCTCACCCAGACACCCCCCACACCCCTCCCTACTGACCCCATCACAGACCTGCCTAGCACATCCCAGCCCACCCACGCCCCTCAACCAACCAAGAAACCAATCAGCTGCCTCCCCGTTCAGCCTCTCCACCAATCACACTGTCTCCTCCAGTCACAGGGCTAATGGATCTTGGTTTGCCTCGTGTGCTGTGTGCTGATCTGGACTTGACTAACCCACGAGCTCTCTCTCCCCCTCTCTCTCTCCCCCTCTCTCTCTCCCTGCACTCTCCTGTCTCACCCTGAGCATCCCTCTGTCTGTCTGCGTCCACCCAGTCTGGTGCTATGATTGGAGAAACACACACACACACACTTTCTCTCTCTCTCTCAATCTCTCTTTCTCCCTCTCTCTCTCTCCTCTCTCTCTCTCTCTCTCTCTTTCTCTCTCTTTTTCTCTAGTCTTTCTCTATCACTCTCTCATCATCCTTTCCCCTCTCTCTCTCTCTCTCTCTCTCTCTCCCTCTCTCCCTCTCCCTCTCTCCCCCTCCCTCTCTCTCTCCCTCTCCCTCTCCCTCTCTCCTGTACACACACCTCCACGGTGGGTCCTGGGGTGTTGTGTGGAGCCTGTCCTAACGTCCCCTCCCCTCCTGCGTACCTCCAGGCCGCCCTGCTCAACTCCTTCCCCGCCATCTTTGACGAGCTGCTGCAGATGTTCACCGTCCAGGAGGTGGGGGAGTTTGTGCGCGGCACGCTGGGGAGCATGCCCAGTACGGTGCACATCGGACAGTCCATGGACGTGGTGAAGCTGCAGTCCATCGCCCGCACCGTCGACAGCAGGCTGTTCTCCTTCCCCGGTGGGTCACACACACACTTACACACACACACACACACACTCAGACATAAAGCACACACATACACCAAAACCCTTTTAGTTAGTCCTGTATGTTGGGGATATAGCTCCATTCAGCCAGTGTACATGTGTCTGTGTGCATTCATGTGTGTGTCTGTTTACTTATGTGTCTGCATGTCTTATATGTGTGTTTGGGTGTGTGCACTCGTGTGTGTGTGTGCGTTCGTTTCGCGTGAATGGGTGTGTGTCTGCGTGTGTGATTGTGTGTATGCATGTGTGTGTGTGTCTGTGTGTGTGTTTATGTGTGTGTGTGTGTGTGTGGGTGTGTGTGTGTGTGTGTATGTGTGTGTGTGTGTGTGTGTGTGTGTGTGTGTGTCTGTGTGTCTGCGTGTGTGTGTGCGTGTGTGTATGTGTGCGTGTGTGTGTTTGTGTGTGTGTATGTGTGTGTGTGTGTATGTGTGTGTGTGTGTGTGTGTGTGTGTGTTGTGTGTGTGTGTGTGTATGTGTGTGTGTGGGTGTGCGTGTGTGTGTGTATGGATGCGTGTGTGTGTGCGTGTGTGCGTGTGTATGCGTGCGTGTGTGTGTGTGTGCGTGTGTGTGTGTATGCGTGTGTGTACGCGTGTGTGTGTGTGTGTCTGTGTATGTGTGTGTGTGTGTGTGTATGTGTGTGTGTGTGTGTGTGTGTGTGTGTGTGTGTGTGTGTGTATGTGTGTGTGTGTGTGTGCGTGTGTGTGTGTGTGTGTGCGTGTGCGTGTGTGTGTGTGTGTGTGTGTGTGTATGTGTGTGTGTGTGTGTGTGTGTGTGTGTCAGAGTCCCGGAGGATCCTGCTCCCTGTGGTGCTCCATCACATCCACCTGCACCTCCGACAGCAGAAGGAGCTTCTCATCTGCTCCGGCATCCTCAGCAGCATCTTCTCCATCATCAAGACTGGCTCCCTGGTAACACGTGCACACACACACACACACACACACACACACACACACACACACACACACACACACACATGAACACACACACACACGTTTCCTTCTTGAAACCTTCATCTGGATTTAATGAATCAAAAACCCCTGTTGGAATGATCCCACTGCCTCTGTAGCAACTGAGCTTTACTACCACTGCATTGCTAATACCTGCCTCTCCCTCCCTCCCTCCCTCCCTCCCTCCCTCCCTCCCTCCCTCCCTCCCTCCCTCCCTCCCTCCCTCCCTCCCTCCCTCCCTCCCTCCCACCTTCCATCCCTCCCTCCCTCCCTCTCTTCTCTCTCTCTCTCTCTCCTCTCTCTCCTCTCTCCCTCCCTCCCTCCCTCCCTCCCTCCCTCCCTCCCTCCCTCCCTCCCTCCCTCCCTCCCTCCCCTCCCTCCCTCCCTCCCGTCCCTCCCCTCTCTCTCTCTCCTCTCTCTCTCGTCTCTCTCTCTCTCTCTCCCTCCCTCCCTCCCTCCCTCCCTCCCTCCCTCCCTCCCTCCCTCCCTCCCCCCAGGACTCGTCGGTGGTGGAGGAGGTGGAGATGATGGTGGAGAGCCTGCTGGATGTGCTGCTGCAGACCCTGCTGGCCATCATGAGCAAGGCCCAGTCTCAGGAGGCGGTAAGGGGCCAGCGCTGCCCTCAGTGCACGGCTGAGATCACTGTTAGTAACTAACAATCTGATTCTTCTTCTTCCTCTTCACCTCCACCCCTTCATGCATCGCCCCCACCTCATCACCCCCCCCCCACCCTCTGCATCCCTCCGCACCCCTCTGCACCCCTCCACACCCCCTCCACACCCCTCCCCTCCGCATCCCTCTGCACCCCTCCACACCCCTCCCCTCCGCACCCCTCCACACCCCTCCACACCCCTCCACACCCCTCCACACCCCTCCCCCCCACCGCCTTCCTTCTGGCATGTTCTCTCAGTCATGGCTTCTCTTCCTGTCTAGCTGTCTACTGTGTCTCTTGGTAAATCACTAGGACACAGTAAGTTCTCTACGTGTAAGATCTTAGCCGATGCGCAGGGGATTGTTTCACGTGAGCCATTTGTGAGGAGGAAGTCTAGTTGAGTCAAATCTCTAAAACTGTGTATTGATAAAGTATGTACAGTGTATTAACTATGTTTGTGCCTCCGAGGGACGCAGTGAAGGCGTATTACACGTGAATATACATGAAGCTGTTTATACTAGCGTTAGCGTTACCTTCGCCTGCATCTCCTGATATCAAGCCTCTCAAATCATCTCTTCCTCCATTTTTGTTTTCCTCATCTGTACGTGTTTTGATTGGTGGTGGGGTGGTTCCTGGGGCCACGTGATTGGCTAACTGTACCCCGGGTTCTCTTTGGCAGGGAGAGTATGTGTCCTGCCTCCTGTCTCTGCTCCGCCAGATGACAGACGTCCACTTCCAGCACCTGCTGGACAACTTCCAGAGCAAAGAGGAGCTCAAGGTTAACCGGCTCACACACACACTCACACACTCACACAATCACACACACGCTCACACACACACACTCACACACACACTCACACACTCACACACACACTCACACACTCACACACACACACACTCACACACACACTCACACACTCACACACACACACACACACACACACACACACTCACACACTAACGCACACACACACACACGCATGGAAGCACACACACACCTGCTGGGAACCAACCCTTCTACGCCCTCTCCCACTCTACATAGGGTTGTCAAACCCAGGGCCGTTTGTTTTAACACCCAGGGCATGCCGAGTGTGAGCGGCCACACCCCCCTCCCTCTCCTGCAGCCTCGCTCTGGTCCCTCTGAAGAACACCTGGGCTCAGTCGCCTAACCCTAACCCTCCTCGTCTCTCCTGACGTCCTCACGCCCCTCCTCTTCTCTCCACAGGAGTTCCTGCTGAAGATCCTGTGTGTGTTCAGAAACCTGATGAAGATCAGCATCTTCCCCCGTGACTGGAACGTGATGAGGCTGCTCACCAGCAAGTACGTCTGCTAGTCCCCTGATCTGTTCCGTTCTGTCGTGTTCTGTTCTGTCGTGTTCTGTTCTGTTCTGTCCTGTTCTGTTCTGTCCTGTTCTGTTCCGTTCTGTTGTGTTCCGTTCTGCTGTGTTCCGTTCTGCTGTGTTCCGTTCTGCTGTGTTCCGTTCTGTCGTGTTCTGTTCTGTTCTATTGTAGTCTATTGTCCTTTCTATTCTATTGTGTTCTATTAAATTCTGTGATGTTCGGTTCTATTCTGCTGTGCTCTATTCCTTTCTACTCTTTTTTCCGGTGCCTCCCATCCTCTAACCCTCTCTGTTCCTACCAAAAAAGCAGTATGACAGTATGACAAACTGAAGAACACAAAATCTATTCAAGTCATACCAAAACCACTCAAAAGCTTCAACATTTATCTCTGCTAACATACGTCGTTCCTGCGTCTGTGTGTGTGCTGCGTGTGTGTGCTGCGTGTGTGTGTGTGCTGCGTGTGTGTGCTGCGTGTGTTTGCTGCGTGTGTGTGTGTAGCATCATCGTGACGACGGCGCGGTATCTCTCCCCTGCCCTGCATAAGAACTTCACGGAGGCCGACTTTGACTTCAAGGTGCGTGACTTTGACGGAGGCACAAGCCCCGCCCATCACACACAGCTCGCTCTGCAGGCACAAGCCCCGCCCCGCTGCTTCTCTCCACCTATCAGCCGAGGCAGTACAGAGCCCTGCAGCTCGCCACCCAGCGCTCTCTAATCCAGCCCTAATGAGGCCTGCCTCTCTCTCTCTCTCTCTCTCTCTCTCTCTCTCTGCTTCTCTCTCTCTGTCTGTGTCTCTCTTCCTCTCTCTCTCTCTCTCTCTCTCTCTCTCTCTCTCTCTGCTTCTCTCTCTCTGTCTGTGTCTCTCTGCCTCTCTCTCTCTCTCTCTCTCTCTCTGTCTGTGTCTCTCTGCCTCTCTCTCTCTCCCTCTCTCTCTGTCTGTCTGTCTCTCTGCCTCTCTCTCTCTCTCCCTCTCTCTCTGTCTGTCTGTCTCTCTGCCTCTCCCTCTCTCTCTCTCTGCCTCTCCCTCTCTCTCTGTCTGTCTCTCTCTCTCCCTTAAGCACACACCCTGCACACACACATCTCCTTCTGTAATACCTACATCTCTCTGAAACACTCACGTACACACACACATTCACACGAACAAAACAAACACACACAGAATATCGCACACACACTCCACAGGCTGTCAGACAGATGGCTGTGCTTGCCAGAGAGATTGCCCTATGAAGGATAAATGACATGAATAATGAAACAAGGTTGTCGGAGAGGTGGAGGGAGGAGGGTGGAAAAGAGGTTAAGGGAGGAGGGTGGAGGAGAGGTGGAGAGGTGGAGGGAGGAGAAGAGGTGGAGGGAGGAGGGTGGAGAAGAGGTGGAGGGAGGAGGGTGGAGGAGAGGTGGAGGGAGGAGAATGGAAAGATTGATTTACTAGAAGGAGGGATCTGCCGTAATCTATTATTATTTGTTGCTCGTGAACTGGTGGGCATGAACAGTATATGTGACATCAAGTGTGTGTGTGTGTCCAGGTATGGAACTCGTACTTCAGTCTGGCTGTTCTCTACATCAACCAGCCCAGTCTGCAGCTGGAGTCTCTCACTGCTGCCAAGAGGAAGAAAGTGTTGGACAAGTAAGACACACACACATACATACACATACATATATACACCAACACACACCATGTATCTGAGGAACGTGTGGAACGTGTCCGAGGAACATCTGGAACGTGTCTGAGGAACATGAGGAACATGTACTATCTGTGGAACGTGTCTGAGGAACATGTGGGACGTGTCTGAGGAATATGAGAAACATGTGGAACGTGTCTGAGGAATATAAGGAACATGTGGAACATGTGTCTGAGGAATATGAGGAACACGTATCTGTGGAACGTGTCCGAGGAACATGTGGAACGTGTCCGAGGAACATGTGGAACGTGTCTGAGGAATATGAGGAACATGTGGAACGTGTACTATCTGTGGAACGTGTCTGAGGAACATGTGTCTGGCCCTAGCAGGTCTACTGCATGGCTCCTGTATCTCCAGGATTGAGAGCTGGTTCAGATGAGTGGATCAGATGAGCGGATCATGCTGCGTGTTGAAGGGCTCACTCTGTCTCGTGTGCCGAGCCTGTACATGTTTAAAACCCCTCAGAACACATTAGCTGTATGAGTGTGTGTGTCGTCTTTGTGTGTGTCTTTTGGTGTGCATGCGTGTCTGTGATTTTTTTGACGTGTGCATGCATGTGTGAGTCTTCTGGTGTGTGTGTGTGTGTGTGTGTGTGTGTGTGTGTGGTGTGTGTGTGTGTGTGTGTGTGTGTGTGTGTGTGTGTGTGTGTGTGTGCGTGCGTGTGTGCGTGTGTGCGTGTGTGTGTGTCCTGGCCTGGCAGGGGGGGTCTTACTCACACACCCTTCCCGCTGGGGCCAATCCAGGCAATAATCCTCACACGCCCAAATCTCAGATTACCTTCAGTAACGTAGCCGCAGGGATTATTTCTTTTTCAAGGGAGCACGCACACATCTCGCTCCCCTAGCTCCCTCTTACTTGTTTATCTTCCTGGAATCTGCAGACTTCAAGGCCGCTTTCTTTCGCGCCGAGCATGGGCGTATCTAGCCCTATTTTAGGGGGGCTGGAGACCCCCCAAAAGTTGAATTAGCCCCCCCCAAATAAAAAAATAAATAAAAGTTTTATTTATTTATTATATATTTTAAATCTAAATGTGTGAATTTCTCTTCCTTAAACCCACTAGAAGACACTATTAATACCTAATTTTGCTGGGTCACAGAAAAAATTATAGGTTTTATCTAGGGGCTTAGCCCCCCCAAAAGTGGGAACCTAGATTTGCCCCTGGCGCCGAGTATGTCATGTGAAATCAATGCCTTCATTAACACACAAAGGTCTCAGCAACATCTCAACATCTCAGCGACATCTCAACATCTCAGCGACATCTCAGCGACATCTCAGCGACATCTCAGCGACATCTCAGCGACATCTCAACATCTCAGCGACATCTCAACATCTCACCGACATCTCAACATCTCAGCGACATTTTAACATCTCAGCGACATCTTAACATCTCAGCGACAACTTAACATCTCATCACAATCTGTACATATGCTCCGTACCCAGAGGTATACGCACAAACAAAAATAGAAAGATGATAGCGTGCTGCATTCATAGTAGACCAGATACTGAAGAACACTCTACATGTCCGTAAGGATCCAGATGAAGCCCTATAGAAGCCCGAACAGCTACTGAGCAACCAGTCCCCCCAAAATGATGAAGATCATTTTGAACATCTCACGATAATGAAGAAAAGATAAAGGCCTTTACTATCCCATAGTTCTGAGCTAGACAAAGCCCCCGGAACAAGAAGGAGTATTTATTTAAATGTTTGTTTGCATTTTGTCTTCTGGAACGTGACTTGAGATTTTGTAATCTCCTTCATCGCTCTCCAGTACACAGTGTGTGTGTGTTCCATCATTAATGCATGTGTTCTTGTCACCTGCAGGTACGGTGACATGAGAGTGATGATGGCCTATGAGCTGTTCAGCATGTGGCAGAACCTTGGTGAGAAACTACAACTCCCTACATGCCCCACTCACGGACTCTTTTGACTGTTGAAGCACAACTGCAGCCGTGACCTTAAAACTATGAAGCAATGAAGATTATAAAATGCCTAAGGCCTTTCTGTCCCTTTTATGATTTAATGTAGCCAGCACTAGCCTAAGTTTAATATATATATATATATGTATGTACTGTGTGTGTGTCTCAATATTGCAGCAATACTGCCATCAATAGGCTGCAAGAAATATTACAAAACAGAGAGAAAATATTGTGACAAATGAACAGTCTTTACACTATTGTGTTTTCACCTACTAAATATACAGGAGACATACACTACGTAAGCTATGAAGTATAAATATGAGTTCTCTGAAACGGGGTCTTGCGATTGGCTGCAGGTGAGAACAAGATCCACTTCATCCCAGGCATGATTGGTCCCGTTCCTGGGGGTGACCCTGGTGCCCCAGGTGGAGGTCAGGAACATCATGATCCCCATCTTCCACGACATGATGGACTGGGAGCAGAGGAAGAACGGCAACTTCAAACAGGTCAGGGGTCGAGGTTCAGGGGTTAAGAACTAGGGGGTCAGAGATTAAGAGGTCTGTCTACAGCAGCACTGCCAGGTGGAAGATGATGTGTCATGAAGAAAAGAGGCTGAATACAGGTCAAGGGTCAGCTGCTGGTGAATTACTCTCCAAGCATGTCATCTTAAACTGGGGGTGTAACCTGGACGGACGCTGTCTGCTCGCCTGCTGAAAACGACACATCATTTGTAGCAGTTAGTTTTGTGTTCAGGTGGGTTGGTCGGTCAATCATAGTTGACTTGAAACCTGTTCTCTAAAGAGACCCTTTTGTGTGTGTGTGTGTGTGTGTGTGTGTGTGTGCACCAGGTGGAGGCAGAGCTGATAGACAAGTTGGACAGCCTGGTTTCTGAGGGGAAAGGAGATGAGAACTACCGAGAGCTCTTCAGCCTGCTGTAAGTGAAGGATAGGACAGCTGATGCTAATACACTAACACACACACACACGTCCTCCCTAACACACACACACAACACACGTGTCCTCCCTAACACACACACACACGTCCTCCCTACACACACACACACATGTCCTCCCATAACACACACACTAACACACACACATGTCCTCCCTAACACACACACACCACTAACACACACACATGTCCTTCCTAACACACACACACACACTAACACACACACACATGTCCTCCCTAACACACACACCCACACACATACACTCTTTCTCTCTCTCACACACAGACACATTCTCTCTCACACATACCTGCTCCCGTTCCTACCTTTCCCTCCACATCAGTTGAGCCATGCTGCTTCAGTTTGTGTGTGTCCTGCTAACTCCTGTTCTAACTGGGACTGTTGTCTCTGCTTTCTGCTGCGGGATTAGCACCCAGCTCTTTGGGCCCTACCCCAGGTGAGATAACATTCTGCTTTCTGTCTCGCTCTTTCTCTGGCAAGTGCTACTAACTATGGACAGCCTCAGATTAAACGGTTGTACTTTTGCTGGACATTTGCATTTATATGGCTGAGATCATGTGGAAGAGATACAAGTTTGAGGTTGTGTGTGGTGTGTGGTGTGTGTGTGTACCTCACAGCCTGCTGGAGAAGATTGAACAGGAGACGTGGAGAGAGACAGGCATCTCTTTCGTTACCTCGGTTACCAGACTGATGGAGCGACTTCTGGACTACAGGTAGGTAAAGGACTACAAGTCTGGTACTAGCAGAGACTGGCTACGTCACCTCTATGTCACCTGCAGTCTCAGTACCTTTGACCTGTCAATCTAAGGAACTATCAGTGAACTTAGTTGACCTTTTGTAAGTTAGAGAACAGGAGGCTTAAGGATATATGACCCCTGTATACAAAGGCCAACTGCAGTCCATTTACCATAACTAAACCGTTCTGAATTTGCTCCAAGCCTCTCAAAAATGCAGATGTTTAGTCAGTTAGATGAAGAAGTCTAACCTGTGCCTGTCTGCCTGCCTGCCTGTCTGCCTGCCTCACACAGGGACTGCATGAAAGGAGACGAGACGGAGAACAAGAAGGTCGGCTGCACCGTCAACCTCCTGGTGAGAGCCACACCAGACGCGTCTGCCTCCCCTCAGACACGCCTCAGACACGCCTCAGACACGCCTCAGACACGCCTCAGACACGCCTCAGACACGCCTCAGACACGCCCCACAACTCGCCTCAGAAACGCTTCAGACACGCCTCAGACACGCCTCAGACACGCCTTACATGCCTCAGACACGCCTCAGACACGCCTCAGACACGCCCCAAACTCGCCTCAGAAACGCTTCAGACACGCCTCAGACACGCCTCAGACACGCCTCAGACACGCCTCACATGCCTCAGACACGCCTCAGACACGCCTCAGACACGCTTCAGACACGCCTCAGACACGCCTCAGACACGCCTCAGACACGCCTCAGACACGCCTCAGACACGTCTCAGACACGCTTCAGACACGCTTCAGACACGCCTCAGACACGCCTCAGACACGCCTCAGACACGCCTCAGACACGCTTCAGACACGCTTCAGACACGCCTCAGACACGCCTCAGACACGCCTCAGACACCCCTCAGACAGGCCTCAGACACACCAGACGCCTCTGTGCTCGCTATCTCTTTCTGCGTGTCTCTCCGGTCTGGACTGACGTGTTTGAGCTTGACGTGTTTGTGCTTGTCTAGAACTTCTACAAGTCAGAGATCAACAAGGAGGAGATGTACATCCGCTACATCCACAAGCTGTGTGACATGCACCTGCAGGCGGAGAACTACACAGGTACAACGCACACACACACACACACACACACACACACATACACACACACGTATACACATACACACACACACATTTGCACCCGTAATAGCAGATTGTGTGTGTGTGTGTGTGTACGCAGAGGCTGCCTTCACCCTGCTGCTGTACTGGGAGCTGCTGCACTGGGAGGAGCGCCCCCTCAGGGAGTTCCTCCACTACCCCGCCCAGAGCGAGTGGCACCGCAAGGAGGGCCTCTGCCGCAAGGTCATCCACTACTTCAACAAGGGCAAGGTGAGCTTCAGGGTCATCCACTACTTCAACAAGGGCAAGGTGAGCTTCAGGGTCATCCACTACTTCAACAAGGGCAAGGTGAGCTTCAGGGTCATCCACTACTTCAACAAGGGCAAGGTGAGCTTCAGGGTCATCCACTACTTCAACAAGGGCAAGGTGAGCTTCAGGTGAAGTAGCTAGTAGTGACTAGCAGCTTAACTAGCAGGTTAGTCACTGTCTCCTTTCTACACACCAGCTAGTCAGACCTAGGTACATCATATGTGACATGGAGGACTAATGTGAGGTTTGTGTGTGTGTGTTTTGTGTGCATCTGTGTGTGCATCTGTGTAGTGCATCTGTGTGTGTATCTGTGTAGGTGATGGTGTGCTGTGCATCTGTGTGTGTGTGTGCGTGTGTGTGTGTGTGTGTGTGTGGTGTGTGCGTGTGTTGTGTGTGTGTGTATCTGTGTGTGTGTTCTCCTCAGTGTTGGGAGTATGGGATCCCCCTGTGTAGGGAGCTGGCCTTTCAGTATGAGACTCTGTATGACTACCAGAGCTTGAGCTGGATCCGGGTAAGCAGCAGACCATAACACCCTCCAGTCTCCTGCCCCGCGTTCACTATAATAATACACTACAGTATCATGTGGTCTACTCTGCTGTAATCCACTGTACTGTCCTCCTCTCCCTGTGTGGCGTTGGGTAGAAAATGGAGGCAGCGTACTACGACAACATCATGGAGCAGCAGCGTCTGGAGCCGGAGTTCTTCAGGGTGGGCTTCTACGGACGCAAGTTCCCCTTCTTCCTCAGGGTGAGTGTGGTCTCCTGCTGCTTCTGTCCTCAGACACGCCTCAGACACGCCTCAGACACGCCTCAGACACGCCTCAGACACTATTCCAGATTTATTCCGGTTTCCGAGGTTTGTTTTGGTTGTTTACGGTTTACGGATGCTGAGTTACTGATCCTGTGAGTGAGCCTTGGAGGAGCTGATGTTCTGTGTCTTAACTGGTTCCATCTGGGGGGGGTTCTCCTGACAGAACAAGGAGTTTGTCTGCCGGGGTCACGATTACGAGAGACT
Organism: Mallotus villosus; assembly: GCA_903064625.1. NCBI lineage: Eukaryota > Metazoa > Chordata > Actinopteri > Osmeriformes > Salangidae > Mallotus > Mallotus villosus. Next base: position 47,645 of record CAEFZP010002769.1, on the reverse strand, counting down.
GGAGGCCTTCCAGCAAAGGATGCTGGGAGAATTCCCACAAGCCATTGCCATGCAGCATCCCAACCAGCCGGATGAAGCCATCTTACAGTGCGATGCTCAGTGTATCCTTGCCAAGAAGAACGAGTGTTAGAGTGTGTGTGTGTGT
>CAEFZP010002769.1:0-42500 GCA_903064625.1 Mallotus villosus | reverse complement strand
AGCCATGCAGCGACCCCAATCTATCAGTGGCAGAGAAAGGTGAGCTTCCACATCATCTTCATCGTCTTCACCTTCGTCCTTCAGCTGGTCTCACAGCAGAGACTGACTGTACCCATGTGCTAATCATCTCCCTCTCTCCTTCTTTCTCCCTCCCTCTCTCTCCCCCTCTATCTCCCCCTCTCTCTCTCCCTCTCTCTCCCCCTCTCTCTCCCCCTCTCTCTCTCCTCCCTCCAGTCCTGACCACGCCCAGCAGCTGGAGTCTGGACAGCGGCACCAGTCAGGCCCTCCCCTTCCTGTCGGCCCACGTGGGCAGTGTCCTGGCCCCCCCGGTCCCCCCTCGCAGCCTGCCCCCTGGTGAGCAAGCGTGACAGCCCCCTCTAGTGGTGGAGCTGGGACACCACACCCTGGGTCTCAGAGACACCACTGCACCAGCCCACAGACAGCTGCTGATAGGGATGACCTGCTTTCTCACTACATCCTGATCCCAGGCTTGCAGGGACTCTTTCCATAGTGTCTGAAACAGGGTGTGTGTGTGTGTGTGGGCTGGCCTGGGACCAGAGTAGACAGTCGGTAGGTAACCAGGCCTCTAGAGAGGTCATGAGTGATGATCCTGATTGAAGCCCAGTGACCTGGTCAGAACGCTGGTGAGCAGCTGGACCAGGATCTAAACGACCTCCGGGTCTTTTTCCGTTCCAAGGAGAGATGAGGATTTGCAGCCTGTGTAGTTCTGCTGGTTGTTCTGTTGGTTCGTCTCCTCAACCTGGCAGCTGTGAATCCACAGTGTGGTGCAGCTGTGTGACCACGGGGCTGTGAAATCCTGTCATTGTGTGTGTGTGTGTGTGTGCTCTCATGTTCACGTGGTTCTACAGTCTCGTGTGTGCGTGTGCTTTCATGTGTGGTGTGTGTGTGCGATTGTGTGTTTGCACACGTGTCTGTGTATGTATGTGTGTGTACATGCATACGTGTGCAAGCGTGCGTGGGTGTGTTGGATGAACGTTCTACACGGTGTTCTGAGGGAGGTGAGTAGCAGGGCCTGGTGTGTGTGTGTGTGTTCTCCCTCTGAGATACAGCGTGCCCTCTGCCCTCATGTCACCTTAGATGTCCCCTACCCTCTCGTACCACCTTGTGTCTCCCCCTCCCCCCTCCTCCCTCCCCCCTCCTCCCTCCTCCCCCCTCCCCTGTCTCTGAGGGTAGCCCTGTCCAGAGCTGAGCTTCCTCCTCAGACTCTAGATCTGAGATGGGTCTGATGGGTGTGAGCAACATGGCGGCCACTGCTCTAAGCTTCCGCCGGGGCCCGCTCGCACCCATCCACGAGCTGCCAGATCTGCTCTGGAGCCTGCGGGGTGGTTTGCTCTGGGCAGGGCGTCTACATCAGAGCTCTGAACACAGCAGTCTCTTTCTTTTTCTCTTTCTCGCTCTCTTTCGCTCTGTGTGTGTGTGTCTCTCTCTCTCTTTCTCTCCCCGTCTTTCTCTCTTTCTCTCTCTCTGGATGTCTCTCTCCCTGTGTCTCTCTCTCTCTTTCTCTCTCTCTGGATGTCTCTCTCCCGTCTCTCTCTCTCTCTCTCTCTCTCTCTCTCTGGATGTCTCTCGCTCCAACCCGTCTGTCCTGCTGTGTCTTCCCAATAGGACACTTCTCGATGCACTTTGATGCTTTCCACCACCAGATCAGCGACCTCCCTCCAGCTCTCCCTGCGCGCTCCTTAAGAAAGGTACCCTCCTATAGTGTCTGCTAGTCAGCCGTCAGCCTGTCTGTCTGCCTGCCTGTCTGTCTGTCTGTCTGTCTGTCTGTCCCCCTAGTGTCCTGTTCGTTCCCATGGTCCCCTTAGTCTACTGGGAGTCTGAGCTTTACAAACATCCCATGACTTCCAAGATAATAAGAGCTGTGTGTGTGTGTGTGTGTGTGTGTGTGTGTGTGTGTGTGTGTGTGTGTGTGTGTGTGTGTGTGTGTGTGTGTGTGTGTGTGTGTGAGTGAGTGAGTGAGTGAGTGAGTGGTGTGTGAGTGCGTGAGTGAGTGAGTGCGTGCGTGGTGTGTGGTGTGTGTGTGTGTGTGCGTGTGAGTAGGAGAGAGAAGTTGTGTTTGAGTGTGTGTGTGTGTGTGCTTTCATTTGTCCATTTGCTTCAGTTTGATCATGTCTTTTCTGCTGTCTTTGGGAATGCATCTGTGTGTAACAGCAGCCAGTAATAACATCTCTCTCCTGCTGCAAGCTAGCCAGCCAGTCAGATAGTCCAACAGCCAGTCAGGTAGTCTGTCAGCAGGCGGTCAGGCAGGCAGGAAGTATCGTAACGTCTCTCTCCCCTTTTTTGCTCCCCTCATTCTTTCTTTTCTCTCATTCCCTCTCTGATTTTCTCTCTCATTCCCCCTCATTCTCTCTCTCTCTCTCTCTTCTCTCTCTATCTCTCTGTGTGTTTCCTCTCTCTCCCCAGTCTCCCCTGCACCCTATACCTGCCTCGCCCACCAGTCCCCAGTCCGTCCTGGATGGCAGTAACTCCACCCTCTCTGGCAGCGCCAGCAGTGGCGTCTCCTCCCTCAGCGAGAGCAACTTCGCCCCCGTCGGCCAATCATCTTCCTCCTGCGAGCCGCCCGTACGCACCGACACCCTAGACTCCGCCCCCAGCAGCCAGACGTGGACCACGGACGGCGAGGACCCGGACTCCCCCTCCCCCTACCTGGCCGTGCGCTACAGCGTGTCCGAGCCCGACGTTCTGGACGGAGCCAAGCTCCCGCCCTGCCGCAGCCTGTCGGCCCCCAGCGGCGTGGCCCCCATCCTGGCCACCGTCCTCCAGGAGGGCCCCCTCCACCTCCACTACCCCCACCCGCCCCTCTACCACCACCACCACGAGCCCCCCCCGGCCCTGCCCCCCAAGCCCTACCTCAGAGAGGGCTGTATCCCCGAGGAGGACCCGTGCACTCCGTGCTCTCCGCCACCCCCCAGGGCCATGCCCCGTAAGATCTCCCAGCCCCTCCTCCTGGGGGGTAAGGAGGAGCAGGCCAAGGTGGGGTGGGAGCATGGGGTCAGCAGTGAGGAGTAGAGAGGGGGGTCAGGACATGCTCAGGTCAGGGACGGTGCAGCTGGGAGCGAGGGTGGGGGAACACCACCGTCGGGAAGGAACTTGGAAACCTGTAGGATGTCAACCTGATTGATCTCTGTGGAGATTTACTTTATGAATCTTCCTTATCAATTGCAATTGGAAGGTGGTGAGGGTGAAAGCCAGAAAAGGGTTAACTGATAGATTCTGTCCTCCACGCCCCGCCCCCCTTCCCCATACCACACCCCCTGTCCCCTCCAGACCCTTCAGGTGTGAGGCTCTACGTTTCCCTAACCAGTTGTCATCACTGTGTGTCCCCACTACATGTTCAGGAAGTGTCTTTGTAATGATGTGAGTTTCTAAACCAAACTAGGCAGTGATGTCATACTGGACGTCATGTTCATCTCTAATGATGTCATACTTCATGTTCATCTCTAGTGTGTCAAATGGTGTCAAATTGTGAGACACTGATATGGTACAGCTACCTTTTCATCGCCACAGATTCAAGTTGAATCAGAGTTCAGGGCCAAAACCGGAGGTCATTGCACAAAGATTATCAGTGAACTGATTGCTGTTTGATTAGACAGTTAATGATCTGTAGTTCGATAAAGACCTGCAGTCTGCCATCTCAACTGAAGATGCACTTTAGTACAGAAGCCCTGGCAGAACCTTCCAACTCACTTATTTTTCTATACATAAACTGAGATGGATAAACAATGTGGGCTTGGTTCTGGTTGTCAAAGGCTTTAGATAGATTATCTGTAGGCTACTGGAATGGAGAATTGGTTATTCGATAACTAGATAAAGGTTGTGTGTCTGGAATACCACCTGCACAGAGTTAACGGGCAGTTGAAAGGAGGAAAGTGTCGAGTCACTGTTGATCAGAGATGTCAGGTTACACTTAAAGTGTAACTCTTTCTCTTAGTTTCATCTCCTCACAGAGCAGCGCTTGTTTGGCTCAATACTCGTATGATCAGAAGCCCCGCCTGCTATCGACAAGCCCAGATATCGGGCCTGGACCTCAGCGGATGTCTTTGGTCCAGCGGGGGTGTTTGGTCAGATCCCCCAACTCAGCCATTACCGTGACACTCAGAGGGAAGGTTTAAGATGCTACGACGGCCTGATTCTAGCTGAGCCCGACGCTTGAGAATGAAGCGCTTCGTTCGAGAATGAAGCGCTTCATTCTGTCATGGTCTGCAGGGTGAAGAATCTGTACACTTCATCAAAGGTTTCTCTTTTGCAACAAAGCCTGCAGTATTTTTGCTTATCTGGAAAGGCAATATCAGCATGAACCTCTCTTGGGATAAAACTCTTTTTGATGTCAGGGCGATGGAACAGATATTATATATATATATATTTTTAGTGCTGCCAATTTCTGCAAATGTTTGATGTACAGTAATATATGGTAAAGTATTGATATAATATATATGAAGGCAATCCTTGGCAAAGGAGTAAAGAGTTGATGAATATGATATGCAAGACACTGGCTTTGAAGCCCACTAGTAGCTGTGGAATGCAGGATGTGGTCTCGCTGTCTAGTGAAGGGCAGTGGAGAGCCAATTTGAAAATACAAGAAATCAAGAAATAATCATAAAATAGATGATGTTTTGATTTGATGTTTCGCTTCCTGTGTGTTCGTTCTGGGGAAAAGGCGGTTGCTATGAAGGTGGTTGCTCTCCCACCTGCTGTCAGGGAGATGAGAAGGAGCCCTTTTCTAGCATATTCCTCTCACAGACTGTTGGGGATCTTTCTTTCTGGAAATATCTACTTTTCTGAGAACGGTCTGAAACTTTGAGCTTGTTGAAAGGTGTTGGTTGGTTGTAATATCTGACGTTTCTAAACTTCCTGGTTAGGGAGCGACTGTAGCTGTCCACTATTCTTTCCTGTCTCTCTCAATACTGCTCTAGCTCTCAATACTGCTCTCTCAATACTGCTCCATGCTTCCTGATTCTGTATCCACGTCCTCTTCTCTCCTCCTTATTAAGATGGTGAGATGGTGAGAAATTCCTTTTGGAATAATTCAATTTTTATAACTTCTACCGGACCACGTGTTCCCATATGCTCTTGTTGTGTGAAGCAGAGAGTGTTCCGGAGAGTTCCGGTGTGTTCCGGTGTGTGTCTGGGTCTCTGATGTCACAGTGTTCCGTCACAGCTTCTCCAACACCATCTCTCTCTCTCCCTCTCTCTGATGGTGCTCTCTCGCTCTCTGTCAAGATCATCACGTGCATTTCTCTGCTCTCTTACAGAAGGAACATACACTGTAAACTTGTACAAATGACCAGGTAGATGCATGCCTCTGTATGAGGGACTTTTTTATGATTTGTAATTCAACAACTGACATGATTTTTTGGTTTGTTTTCATCCTATGCTAATGTGTAGCGGATAGAGAACATATAACGTCTCACTAATGATATGGTGTATTTATTTAACCACTTATAACACTTGAAATAATGTCAAAGCGATGCTGCCCTATCAGACTGTCCGTGGGCGCTCCCGCAATTGTAAATTGCATGTGCTATGTACCGCCCAGGCCTGCTGGACCCCAGTTTAAGGTGCGCTCGATTTAACTTGCCTTGCTTGAAGACTCTCCATTTAAGGAAGTATTTCCATTGTGCTGTGAGGTTAAATCAAGTGCACCTTTTAACTCTTCTAGATCCCTTCATGACCCACGTCTGACTCCGGACTGGCCCGGTGAGATTATTCATATTAATCATGCCTCTTAACTTAGTCAGCGAAAAAAAAGGATCTTTTAAAACCATCTGCAGGCTCCAAACGTGTACCTGCTCTCCCTCAGGCCCATCTGGAGGTAAGAGGATTAAAAAGAGGAAGGTTTGACTTTCCTGCTGAGGTCTGATGGGGACTGGAGTAGGTCACAGCCCAACGTGTCCTACCCAGAAGTAGAAAGCACACCTACTATATGCAGAGTGAAGCCACATTTAATGAGAATAAACTATGCAAAGTTCCAGAATTTCATGAACATCAGACATATGTATGTTATCGGTTGAAAATAGGTTTCCCTAAATGTTTTTACTGAGCTCAAAGTACCTTTGAAAAAAAAATTCAGACAAAAATTCGATTTTTGGGGGGTATCTATCTATCTACCCCCCAATAATCTGTCACTGCAGTGGCACAGAAGCAGTTTGAGGAAGATAATTCAACTACCCACTACAACATAAACTTATGTTTGAAGATGCACTGACATTTATTTTAGGATACTCACTCATCCCTACTACTCCATTTGTCCGTGTGAGTTTGAGTCCAGTCGTAAATCAAGCTGTACGTGGCCTGCAGTTTATTTCACACGGGGTTCATTTGTTAGCGAAAATAGAAGCAGATGTATTTTGAATAACAAAGTATGATTTTGCATGGCATCAGCGTTGGATGCCCTCTAGTGTCCAATGCTGAAATCACAGCAGATGTTAACACATTAAAGCCAAGGCCTGCTTGCCCGACTGAACCTGCCTCCATAATACTGTATACATTCTTGACATTTTCGAACATAGTTCTATTATTTCTGTGTTCCGTGGGAGAGTTTAGCGGATGTGAACCTGTGTGCAGGTGCAGGTTTGGGTTTGTTTAGTAAGTTGTACGACTACGTTCTGACAGAACCGGATGTGGGGTGAGAGTTTGGTGAGAGAGTGACAGAGGAGAGGCAGAACAGCAGATATAGCTGCGCTCGAGATCTACGTAGGTCTCCATGCCAACTTGGCAGGCAAGTTTAATTCTATGTACATAACCCTGGGGGACGAACAGTGTATTTATAAAGATAAACAAGAGCAAAACCTGTATAGATTGTGATTAATTGTCTGCCTTGTACTTTCTGATGTAAATGTGTTTTTAAAAGTAGAAAAAAACATACAAAAAATGTGACTTTCATTTGCCTAATTATTTTTGGTTATTTTGTGTGTTTTGCTTCGAAGACAAAATCCCACGAAGGGAATATGAAAACATTTGTACAATTTGCTCTCAAAGTATCTATTGTACAGTATATATTGTGTTAGCATGAATAAACTGTGATGTGGATTTTAGATGTAAATACACACTTTTTCCTACTCACTTAACAGCTTTGTTGTGGAATTCATAATTAATGCCATACATTAAAGATGTTTTATTGACTCAGTACTGTTTCCAACTGTCATTATTTCATGAGATATTTTTGCAGTGAAAGACAGTCCCTGAATCTAAAATCCACCTGGATCCATATTCAACATTAATCCGCATTTTCAGCATTGGTTTTTCAGGTTGGAAAACAAGAAAATACATGGTTTGCTAAACGGGATTTGAAAACGGACACTGTCCAATTTATTGGTGATAAATTGATTGTGGATTTGTAGCATACACATAACTTCCTTCAAATATTTCCTACAATGCTAGCCGAAGTCGATTTTGCCCAATCGAATGGCGCCAACTCGACGATGGTCCCGGAGTCTTCCAATATCCAATCAGCGGAAAGTGCGTGGAGTGACGTATGCGAGGCGTGAGGTTACAACCAATAGGATATCAGTATATGACGACGTGGCCAGCAGGAAGCTTTGCAGATTCAGAACATTGCGTGCTCACTTACCGGCGTCAGCATAGTACATCCACTAGCTGATGTATATGACCTGTAGGTTCATCTTCTTTATCGTGTACCTTTAGCTAACTTCATTGATTTACTCGTTCATCGTGAAATGTTGTGTTTAAGTGGTTTATCGGTGGCGCTGGCGCTGTCTTTGGTTCCAAGCAGCAGTGGTGCTTTGAAAGAAGGAGATTGTGAAGGTGGGTAGGAAGCTAGCTATGTAGCTAGTTGGCGATCAACATACATTTTCTAACTTGTTAGCTATCTGGGTAAATAACAGTAGTGTGTCTTCTAATTTTGTTATTACCATTAGCTAATGTTGATAGGCTATGATTAATTCGTGCTTTAAAAAGCTAAATACATCTCTAGTGACTTGATAGCTTTGCTCGCTAAGGATGAGAGAATTTCCCTTTCACAATATCCCTAGTTACAAGAATATAACTCCATAAGGTGACCACTTATTGGTGCTTTCCTGCGTGGTAGCTGGTGTGGTTTAGTAAGGGCACTGTGCACTTACTCATCTAGCAACTACTAGCTCAATATCAACAGGAAACACATTGTAGCTACAGCTCATTGTTCATAATCTATATATGAATATAATATTTCAGGAAATGTCACAATCTACACAGGTGCCATATCTCCAAAGACGGATACATTTACATATGCAATGTATTAACATTTCCTATTTCATTACAGTGTGTATCGGTTTCCTGGGAAAATTCTACCAATTGCTTCAAGACGAAAATGTGAAGTTCGACAGCACAGCCATTGAGACGGCCCTCGTTAAAAGCTGCAAGGATGCTAGGGGGAAGGAAAACCGATTTGTAAGGATCAGATGAAGAACCTAATCAGTATTCTTGTGTTTTTGCTGTTGACATTAGCAGATCCCAGATGGCAGACTCAGTGATGTCCTCGCCAGTATAGCTAACAACAATAGCAACTCTTGGATGTAGTGCTTTCAACTCTGGGGCACAGCTAACAGAGAACTTTGAATAATAGCACATTGATAACTTTAATGTAGATTGTGAGATAAGATCTTTTCTATATGCAAAATGTTTTGTTACTGTACACAGTCCAAAACGTATCCTAACATGCAACTCAGACGGGCATTGGACCATATCTACAACGACAAAGTGCTGATGTTTATATATATATGTTTTTAATGTATGTTCCAGTGTTACTACATTGGTGCCACAAGTGATGCAGCCACCAAGATCGTGAACGAGATATCCAAGCCTCTCAGCTACCACGCGCCGGTGGAAAAGATCTGTGAGAAACTCAAGAAGAAGGACGGACAGATCTGTGAACTCAAATATGGTACGTAGGACTCCAGAATCAGGATGTGGTTGTTTTGGTTTTACATGACTGTCACTAATGTCACTGGCTAAGTGCAGTTTTTCCCTGGGAATCAATCAGGTAGTACTCTGCTTTACTCTGAACTCATAGTGCTTTCTAGTGGCCATTCGGTCAAATTAACTTGTTAATCGGTGAGTGACCCATAACCGTTTGTTAACCCCTTCCCAAGTCCAAGGTTAAGCCTGTTTCTCTCACCTGCAGACAAACAGGTGGACCTGAGCACAGTGGACCTGAAGAAGCTGAAGGTGAAGGACCTCAAGAAGATTCTGGAAGAGTGGGGCGAGACATGCAAAGGCTGCGCAGAGAAGTCTGACTTTATCCGCAAAATCGACGAACTCATGCCCAAGTACGCCCCCAATGCTGCCAAAGCAAGGACGGAACTGTAAAAGCTCGACCATGGGACCACCAACCATGGGACTATCAGTGATGGATCTGGTTTGGATGGGGGGATGGGTGTCTGGATGGGGAGGGGAGAGCGCTGTACTGCATTGGTCCAACGACATGAACATTTTGGGTGGGTAATGTTCGCTGTGCGGTATATGAACCACCACCAGAGCTGTACCAGTCAGGGTGGACTTGGGACTCCATTGACAGGCTCATCACTTTTCCAAATCACTTTTACTGCTTAGCTAGAACCCCACATTTGTCCCAGACTTGGGTTGAATACATATGTATTTGAGGTGCTCTTGATTTATATTCAATTACAAAAGGCCACTGCTGTTACTGAAGTGCGACCGTTGCCGTGTAAAGGGACCAGAATCAAGTGTACCTCAATTATTTCTAATATTTGACATCTCAGGGTTTGGTGTTATCAAAGTGACTTGCATGAAGTGAGCTTTGCCAATGCTCCTGACTGCACCCCAGACTTCACTAGTCAGTTTGTGTTGGGAAGGGATGGATTTTGTTTTTGTTGTTATAGAGTTGAGGAGAGGTAGTTTAACAAGACTTGAAAAGATCTTTAAATTAAACTCTTTCACATTGACCTTTCACGTAAGACCCTAATGTTTATTACAACTGTGCTACTTTACTTTTTCATTAAAATCTGAAAAAAATGTGTCTGTGTCATTAACCTTTTTGTTGGTGGTCAACTCTTCGATTGTATGCATTTCATTCAGAATCTGCCTTTCAATTAGTCCTAAACTTATTTTGCCTCCCTCTCTTTTCATGCATTAGAGTGAAAATGTTTCCACATGTGGTTTGCTATTTGGTCACATTTGTTTCCCCTGAGAATGAATGAAATAATCTGATACAGAATAGTGATTCCTAAAGTAGTCAAATTTACAGTAGGCCTACAGCAAACGCATATTCTTTTTAGTTGACCCTGTGTCAAATAACTGGACCAAACCGTTATCTTCGAATGTATACATTATAAAACCCGAAGCGTCATTACGAGTTTGCTGACAAGAAACATTATATACCAAATCTCATTTAGGAATATCGGGAACGAGGTGAGGAATTTTGCCTCCCTGCGTTGTGTCGACGTCACGGCCAAACCCCTCCCATTGGCGGAAAGCACACATTCCTTTTGTCCAAGATGGCGGCGTTGTTGCAGGTCCACTGATGCTCATTTGTTTTTTAATGTATTTCCCCCTTTATTTTGGATTATATGCAATCGCTTGATGATACAAGAGTTTGTGTAACGTTTCGGAAGCCGTCGTTTCTTTGTAATCTCTCTGCACGTTGAGGAATTAGCTTCATAGACCGGATTCGCTTTGCACACACTGAAAAGTTTGGGCTCCATCATAGGAGGATGAAGCGACAGGCCGGGAGAGATACCAGTCCTAGCCGGGCTTTAGCAAAACGAATACGGGAAAGAGAGAGGGAACGAGGAGACGGAGCACGCAGGGAGGACCTTCCGCCACCGCGTATGGCTCTACTGGCCGAGAGTCGAAGCTACCTAAAGCATAAGGCCCGGAGCAGAGAGCGAGAGAAGCCTCGGTTGAGAGAGGAACGCGCGGCCGGCGTAGAAATTCACCACAGACCACCGCACCACGAGCTCGGTCTAATCAGCCGCCCACCTCTACGGACTTCAACCGCACTTCCCAAACCCGAGCTTCCAAGTACACGAGGAGCGGGTAACCTGGAATACAAAACATTACTCATTAGTAATCTAGGCTCGCAGGTCTCCGACGAAGATGTGGAAGACGGTTTATTTCACGAGTTTAAAAAGTTCGGAGACGTGAGTGTGAAGCTTTCGCATACTCCGGAACTTGGGCGTGTAGCCTACGTGAATTTCAGGCATCCGGAAGATGCTAAAGAAGCGAGGCACGCGAAATCCACAAGGTTAGTTCTGTACGACCGGCCCCTTAAGGTAGAGCCTATGTATGTACGACGTCGTAGCTGCACGCCTCCCGACGTCGGTTACCTACCCATCCATGCCCCGCCTTACCCCCCCTACAGACAGCGCTCCCTCTCTCCCCCCGGGCCAGCGGGCAGCCTCCGCGAGATTCGGCCCAGGCACTACCCCGTTGAGGGGCTGGGGCTGAGCAGGGAGAGGGAGAGGATATTAGACTATTATGGGATGTTGGATGAGAGGGGGCGGCCGTACGGATTCCCCATGCCCGTGGTGGAGGACTTAAAGCCTGAGGACGACCAGAGAGCGACCAGCAACCTCTTCATAGGAAACCTGGATCACAACGTCACAGAGGGCGAGCTAAGGAGGGGCTTCGACAAGTACGGCATCATCGAGGACGTGGTGATCAAACGGCCCGCACGCGGCCAGGGCGGAGCCTACGCCTTCCTCAAGTTCCAGAACCTGGACATGGCCCACAGGGCAAAGGTTGCCATGCAGGGCCGGGTCATCGGAGGCAACCCGGTGAAGATCGGTTACGGCAAGGCCAACCCGACCACGCGACTCTGGGTGGGCGGGCTAGGCCCCGGGAACTCCCTGGCGGCGTTGGCGAGGGAGTTCGACCGCTTCGGAAGCATCCGGAACATCGACTACGTGAAGGGGGACAGCTTCGCCTACATCCAGTACGAGAGCCTGGACGCCTCCCAGGCCGCCTGCACCCAGATGAGGGGCTTCCCCCTGGGGGGCCCGGAACGCAGGCTCAGGGTGGACTTTGCCAAGGTGGAGGAGACCCGCACCTACCCCCAGGGCTACCAGCCTCCCGTGCCCGTACCGACCCACTTCGACCTGCTGCCGGAGGGCTACGGAGGGCACCACCGCAGCCTGGAGAGAGAGCTGCGTCCCAGAGAGCGCTCCCCACGCTCGCCCCGCTCCCCGCCCAGCCACGCCCTCAGGGAGAGGGAGAGGGTGCTGGAGAGGCTGGACAGAGACTTCCCCTCCAGCCCCACCCGCAGTCTGGAGCGCCGGGTCCCCGCGGAGGCCTTCGGAGGGGGAGGGAGGGGAGGCCGGGGGAGGAGCAGGAGCAGGGAGCGCTGGCTGAAGGAGAGGGAGGTGGAACGAGCGGGGGCCGGAGGAGCAGGAGGAGGAGGAGGAGGAGGGGAGAGGTGCAAGAGGAGGAGCAGGAGCCGGAGTCTGTCCAACGAGAGGCAGACGGAGGAGAGAGAGAGGGGGAGGTCGAAGGTCAGAGGGGGAGGAGGAGGGGGGGGGGTCCCCGTGGGGCCCCATCTCCCCCGAGGCCAGCCCAGACAGAGCCCGGGTGAGAGCGCCGGACTCCACCACCGAGCCCCAACGCGACCACACCCCCGACAGCGGGCGCCACTCCACCGAGGACGGCGTTGCCGCCGCTCCGGAGACCTCCGGAGGCCGCCACAAGAGGTCTGCGGACGCCGAGCGCCACAACAACCACTACCAGCAGCACTCGCACCGCTCCAGCATGGAGTCCCAGGCCGACCCCCGCAGCCCCGGCTCGCTGTCCGAGTACGCCCAGGCCCTCTCCAAGTCCTGGCAGGGCTTCTTCGCCCTGAAGAACAGCAGCTTCCCCACCTCCATGTTCCTCCTGGAGGGGGGGAAGGCCTTCCTCTCCTCGGCCCTGAGGGACAGCCAGGGAGGGGGGGGCAAGCTGGCCCAGCTGAAGATAGCCCAACGCCTTCGCATGGACCAGACCAGGCTGGACGAGGTCACGCGCAGGGTCAAAATGGGCGGGCCTGAGGGATACGCCGTCCTATTGGCCCTTCAGGGCCCCATCGACAGAGAAGCCCCGCCCCCGGAGCCTGGGCTGCAGGTGCGGCTGCTACGCCACCTGGTGACCTACCTGAGGAACAAGGAAGCTGCTGGCGTCATCAGCCTTCCTGTGGGAGGGGCTAAGGAGGCTGGGGGCGGAGCTATGCTCTACGCCTTCCCTCCGGGCGAGTTTTCCCAGCAGTACTTGCAAACAGCCAAAAGGACTGTGGGTAACCTGGACGAGGAGCATCTGGTCATAGTGGTGGTCAGCGACTCCAACTGAGACTGTCACACTCAACTCCACAGGTAGGGGGCGCTGCATCAGGAGCAGGGCGACATGGTGGAACCGAGGATGACTGATGAGTGCAGAAACATAAGGGATGCATGTCAGCCGATCTCACTGCCTGCTAGGTCCTCTGAACTCCTTCTCTTCACTCCACTGCCTCCCTCCGCCAAGCTCACACTACCAAGAAGAAACACGCTAAGCACCCTGGGAAACAGAGTGCTAAAGTGGGGGAGGGGCTTAAGTTTGAATTTACAAAGGAGGAATGGAAATGTAGTCCTACGTAGAGACCGAATTGTTTTATAACTGAAACACGACAACCGAGGGATTGTTTTTGTCGTTCTGTTTTTACTCTTTGTTGTCGTTTGTTGTTTTGTATGAACCTGAATTGACCAAGTTGATCTGTCTCACACTAAGAGGTCCGTAAGCCCCACGGTGAATGTTTCACTTCGTTTTTATTCAACCATTCCAGCAGTTCTCTTTTGGGAGTGTTTTTAGAAGCTGAAGTTGCATGCAGGATGGACGAGCTCGGGTCGCCCTGAAACATCAAGTCAGTCCTGGAGGCTAGTTCATTTGACGTTGAATTGAAGCAGTTGTCATTTAAGATGTTGTATTAGCTACTTTAAATGTTCTTTATTCTCCAAATCCAGACCATTACAGCTGTCTTTATTTGTTATCAGAAGCCTGTATCGTTTTAATCGACCTTTCATACATCCATCCATCAATCCATCCAACTTCCCATCCATCCATCAGTCCATCCATCCCTGTGACGTTTGTGATTCCTGACAAGACTCCCGGTCAAGGTGAGGGCTGAGCGGCCCTGTTCCTGGACAGCTCCCCTCCTGTGGGGTCAAGTGCTTCTGACGGGGTCGACCAGCTCCCCTCCTGTGGGGTCAGGTGCTTCTGACGGGGTCGACCAGCTCCCCTCCTGGGGGGGTGAGGTGCTTCTGACGGGGTCGACCGGAACCCCTCGAGGGGCTCGTCTCTTCAGGAGCAGGGTTGGACGGCTCCGACCGAGGCCGTCTCTACCTCCTAGAAAGATGACGTTGTGACGTTGCTGCGGTTACTTAACTGACTTTCGGCACAGCCTGACTCTGACGTCCCCCCCCCGTAAACTGTCTTCTTCTTCACGGCTGCAACGCCCTCAACTCATCGTTTTGAAACCGTTTTTTATTCAAGCGCATTTCCCAAATGTTGTTTGAACCCTTTGTATCTATTTATTACACAGTGCTTGTCTCAAAACACTCCAATGCAATCCATGCCCTGCACATGTTCTTAATAAGTTTGTGATCCAAGATAAAATACTCTAACCCACCAAATGGGAGCAATAGAACGGTTGACTAGATTTCAGATTGTGGTTGATGCTTGATCACACATTTGCCAAGTGTGTAGACTAGACACTACTGGTGTGCTGGTGTGACTTTAAACATTTACAGTTATAATGTTTTGTTATTGTAACCCCTGTAGATGGCGACAACATGAGAATGAGTAGGTTACTACTTGACAATCGGTTTTAAAACGTGAAAAAACTCTCCCCTTTGTTTTTCTCTGTCTACATGTGAACATGTATTCTGTATGAATTATGTAATAAAACATTTTATGCTCGTTTTTCACTCTTTGTCAGCGTGAGGTTTTATTTAATCATCACACAAACAGAAGCCGTAAGAGGATTTAGAGTTAATACTCTGTGGGGGCTGGAGGCCACTGTGAGCTAGCAGGTGTCAGATCCACAGGGACCGTCATCAAATGATGCACAATTTAATGATATCATATTTCAAAAGAAAGATATTATATATATTTTTTTATACTTATATATACTATATTTATTAATCTGAAGGTATCTATGCCAGAAGAGTGATTATTAGCTGGGCATGTCGAATTCCTTCACATACCATTTTGAAACACTAGGTGGCAGCACAGCCAAGAGGCCAGCCATGCGGCCACTTCTTCAGTAACTGGCTTCCTGCTCATCAGAGATGGCAAAAGTACACACAGCGTTCACTCAAGTTGAAGTACAGATACTCGCGTTTTTAAAAAGACTGGTAAATGTTGAAGCAATACACCTTTTCACTCAAGTTAAAGTAAAGAAGTACGGGTTCTGACATACTTAAAAAGTAAAAAGCATTCATTACTGCAACCTGTTTTAGTAAAAGGTTGGCCGAAAAATGTAAGAGTTCAGAGTAACACTGCCAATAACGTCATGAGGTGTGGAGAGACTTTTCTCAACAACTAGCTAACAGAATACTAAATCGTCTTCGGACATCAATGACAAGCGCCAGGCTGAACCACTTTAGTTTACTCTCATTTGAGCGTGACAGATACATTGCAGATATTCAACAAGGAGACCGGCGCCTAGTGATGGCGGTCACGCCTGTTACGTTTATAGGTAATAGGTACCATTTTATAGTGCAGCCCGCTGTGGTAAATTGTGACCTAGGCATCGAGCATATACACTGGTGTCGTCTGTCATTAAAACTGTGTTGCTCCTTAACCTGACCATCTCAAACTGAGCAAGCACAAGTTGGTCACATGACCACCTTTCTCTCCTGATTCTAATACATCCCACTCATTTAACCAATCAATGTCCTTTACAGCCTATAAATTACAATTTATTGGCAAGACGGGAACTGGTAGTCACTGTTTTATGTTAATATAGCCTATAATCCATAAAGGCTATCGAAGATGCTCCAAGTAGCATATACACTAATATTTAAACGATTGTATTATGAAATAATATGCGGTGCACATCGCGTGTACAAGTAAATAAATAATAAAGGGCTAAAAATGCCTATATTTTTCAAGGCCTATCCAAAAGATGATTGTGGCTACGCCCCTGCTCTGCACGCGCACACACAGCGAGCCTCCATGGCCAAGCTTTTACAGCTCAGGAAATGGAGAGGGAGAAATAGCCTAGTGAAATATTAATGCAGAAACATGAGGGCTCCAATGAAATCCATTAGAAGGGGAAAATCAATGGGAGGAGCCCATTCCCCCCCCCCTCCCTCACTGACCCAGATGAAACAACAGCGGGAAATCAGGGCTGCGTCTCATTCCACACTGATCCACCCTCCCCAGTGGCCCAGTTACCATGCTTGACTCCTTGTTACCTCAATTGGATCCTCCGATCTGAAGCACCCTCTGCTTTGACCCAGAGAGCCAATCAAGAGTCAATGGACCAGGCCCAGAGGCGTTTTTTTTAACACGTTTTTCTTCTTCTAGTAGTCATCATGAACCGAGGAAGGGACATTGCAGCCTTTTTTGCCCCATTAAATAAAAAAATTAGAGAAACATATCAAGTTATTGAGAGAGCTGAGGAGCTAGAAGAGGGAGAGACAGAGCCGTTTGTATGATTTTAATGTAAAGCAAACAAAATTTTAATATGTAATGTTTAAATATCATTTGTTTCAGTTTTTTAATGTGCCCCTCTGATTAAACACTGGCCCCCCCTTGGCCCCCCCAGTAAAATGTGTCTAGAACCGTCACTGACCAGGCCAGCTCTCCTTCGATTGGCTAATCCACAAACTGTCCAGAGACTGTAGCTAACTGAGCGCCGGCTCTGCGTCTGTGTATCAAGAGGTCGCAAGCTCAAATCCCTCTTGTATGTCGCTGTGGACTAAAGCATCTGCTAAACGAACGAATCATCACCTCGCAACGCACGCTTTATCTTATCACCATAAATACCTTCCTAGCGATATCTATTCAAATATCACCACACGGTTCGTCTACTGTAACGCCACACATACAAACATACCATACTTTATATCGACATGTGTTTTCCCGCTATAATAGTTCCATAGCTGTGGACTGTCCTGGCTGTGGTGTTGAATGCCCTGCCCCTCGGTGGAGCCGCTGAACTGTGTCTGCCCCCTGTTCCAGCGCTGGGACTGGGGCCTGGCGGAGGCCCACTGCCTGTCCCACCAGCAGGCTCCAGCAGCTCACAGAACAATGGAGGGTTTTATCTCTAGGCTGGACGGCGGGGACGTATTTATAGACGGCGAGAGCATGTGTCGCAAGTAAAACGCTGGGGTGTCGGACGGGTTTGGAAATAGCTCTGTGCTTGACGGACTCTTCCGGAGGGATGATAACGGTGGTTGTTGTTGGAAGGGAGCCGTGAACAGAGACCGTGATCGGAGGCCGTGCCCAGGCGTTAGACACGACTCAGTGACTCACTCACGCCCAGGAGACATGGAATCAAGGGAAAACAAGGCAATAGATCCCAAACAGTTTAATGACGATCATTGTAATGGCATCCCTGAATAATCCCATTTCTATGCACGCTCTCATTACTTGGCAGATGCTATTTTCTGAGGAAACTGACATCACACACGCACACACCACACACACACACACACACACACACACACACACACACACACACACACACACACACACACACACACACACACACACACACACACACACACACACACACCACACCACACACACACACACACACACACACACACACCACACACACACACACCACACACACACACCACACACCACACACCACCACACACACACACCACACCACACACACACACACACACACCACACACCACACACACACACACACACGTGTTGTATGACAATAGCTGACGTGTGGTATGGAAATGATCTGCTCTGTCTCTGGGGGAAGGGATCTTCTCCCAGATGCTCTCAGCATTACTACATGTTTCTGGAGCTTCCTATCCTATTCCTATGTAACAGCATCTTATCTCCTCCCCAGCCTGTCTACCCTCTACTACCCCCACCCCACCCACCCCCACCCTTCCCCTCCATGGACAATCTGATACCCAGACCTGGAGGCTAGTCACTAGACTGGCAGATGGAGGCTGGAGGATAAAGGAAGGAGGCTGGAGGATGAAGTTTCGGAGGTTAGAGGCTGGATGATGAGGCTGGAGGATGAAGGTTGGAGGATAGAGGCTGGATGATAGAGGCTGGAGGATGGAGGCTGGAGGATAGAGGCTGGAAGTTATAAACTGTAAACTTGATTTGGAAGCTACAGGTCAGAAGTGTAAATGCCTTCTGTTCCTGCCCTCCACCCTCTCCACCCTCCCCCTACGACTCTTCCTCCCCCACTTCCTCTGTAATGTACCTCCATCCTCCTCCCCCTCTCCTGACACACCCTGCTCTCAACCTCCTGTTCACATAACAGGACTCCCCCACCGACCCCCCCCACATCTCTCCAGTGATGGATCAGGTGCTGGGAGTGTCCTGTCAGCTCTCTGGAGCATCTGCTCTCCTGGGGGGGCTGGGGGGGGGGCTGGGGAATACCCAGAGGCATTTGATTGGACGAGGCTTTATTAGGTTAGATTGCACTTACAGGGAGAGGGCCGGATGTAACGACAAAGACTCGTCAATCATCCAGCACCCTTTGTATGTGTTTGTGTGTATGAGAAAGAGAGAGAGGAAGGAAAAAGAAGGAACATAATGGAAAGAGAAAAAGAGATAGAACAAAGATGAAAAGAAAGAGAGCAAGGGAGAGAGAGAGAGATGGAGAGAGAGAGGGAGAGATAGAGAGAGAGGGAGATATAGAGAGAAGGGAGGGAGGGAGTGGGAGAGGGAGAGGGAGAGTGGAGAGGGTGAGTAGAGGTCGCTAGGGAGAGGTGAGAGGGAGCGTGATCTGTGCGAGCGTAGTCTGTTCATGTTTGGCTCATGTCGCGTGTCGCTTTCTCTTGTCAGCTGATCTCGTGTCGCTGTCTCGTTTCGCTGCGACAGAGACGCTCTCTAGTGAGGAGAGGGAGACGTTCAAACGGATCAACCTTTCCCGAGTCACTAAATAACAGCTCCGTTTGTACACCGCTTTTGCCAAAACATCGTGAATATCCTGTGAGTTAAACAGAGAGCTTACTTCTCATCCTGCATCGCTGGATCTCATTCTGTAGCCAGCGTGTGCCTGAGCAGTGAGGTCGGCACAAAGCAGCCAGCTTGTGTTCGCTGTGCTGCTGACAGTGAGGAGGCAAGTGCTGTATAATCACCCGCTCTCTCTCTCTCTCTCCGGCTCTCTCTCTCTCTCTCTCCCGGCTCACTCTCTGAATAGTTCTTAATTGATGCTTCATTGTGACTGTTGTTCAAAGGCTTGAGTGGAGGGTTTACCGATGGAGTAATTACTTTCTATCTCTCTCATCCAACTCTTCCCCTCTCTCTCTCTCCTCTCCTCTCTCCCTCTCTCTCCGTCTCTCTCTCTCTCTCCTCTCTCTCCTCTCTCCTCCCTGTCTCTCTCTCTCTCTCATCTCTCTTCCTCTCTCTCTCTCAGCTCTCTCTCTCGTCTCTCTCTCTCTCTCTCTCTCTCTTTTCACACTTTCACGCGTTCTCTGACTCCCCCTTTTGCTTTTATGTCTCTGTTTCCCAGCCTGTCTCCCCCTTGATGTTTCTATCTCTCTCTTTCCCTCACTCTCTCCAGTGTCTGTGATGTCATGTGAGTGGGAGGCGACGGGGGTCACGATGCAGCTGATTGGTCTGCGTGGATGCTCAACATGTCTGAGTGTGTGAGTCGGCCTCTTCCAAACACCACACCCCCCTCAGCCCACATAGGGCCGTACACGCCACTCTACACGGGGTTCATACTCACGCATGCACACGCCACGCAGACAAGCACACACACACGCGTGACGCAGAGTAGCACGCGCACGCAACAGACTTACACGAGCGGGCACATTTGCACACACAGACACACACACACACACACAACAGACATGTACACACACAGCACGCACACAAGCACGCACACACGCAGGCACGCAGACATACACACGCACACGCACAACAGACACTCGCCAAAAACAACCGTGCTGCCTAGAAGAATGTGTTTGTGTTTGACCAGCTGTTGAAGAGTAAGCCCTTATTCATAGCCTGCTTTCATCTCTGTGTGCCACTCTTTGTGTTTGTGGAGGTGATGGCTGAGAGCCAGCAGCATGAAAGTCTGTGTGTGCGTGTGTGCGTGTGTGTGTGTGTGTGTGTGTGTGTGTGTGTGCGTGTGTGTGTGCTTTGCTACTGTTGATCTATATGCTCCGTCATCAAGGCAGAGTGTGTTGGTGTCATTATACTCTACCTGGCTCTGACACATCACAGGAGGCTCTCTCTGTCTTTGTGCTGAGCACACAAACACACACACACCTACGCACACACACACACCTACGCACACACACACATCTACACACGCCACTACCTGCACCTAAAGAATATACATAGATCTCTCTGTATGTACTGTAGATATACACACACAGTATATACAGATATTCAATGTTGATAACTTGATATTACTGATAAACTGTACTAAAAAGTGCTACACAGAGCAGCAGTCTACCCTGCTAGGTGCAGCAGTCAGACATGGCTGTCACTAGTGGTGCTACACAGAGCAGCAGTCTACCCTGCTAGGTACAGCAGTCAGACATGGCTGTCACTAGTGGTGCTACACAGAGCAGCAGTCTACCCTGCTAGGTGCAGCAGTCAGACATGGCTGTCACTAGTGGTGCTACACAGAGCAGCAGTCTACCCTGCTAGGTACAGCAGTCAGACATGGCTGTCACTAGTGGTGCTACACAGAGCAGCAGTCTACCCTGCTAGGTATAGCAGTCAGACATGGCTGTCACTAGTGGTGCTACACAGAGCAGCAGTCTACCCTGCTAGGTACAGCAGTCAGACATGGCTGTCACTAGTGGTGCTACACAGAGCAGCAGTCTACCCTGCTAGGTACAGCAGTCAGACATGGCTGTCACTAGTGGTGCTACACAGAGCAGCAGTCTACCCTGCTAGGTATAGCAGTCAGACATGGCTGTCACTAGTGGTGCTACACAGAGCAGCAGTCTACCCTGCTAGGTATAGCAGTCAGACATGGCTGTCACTAGTGGTCCTACACAGAGCAGCAGTCTACCCTGCTAGGTGCAGCAGTCAGACATGGCTGTCACTAGTGGTGCTACACAGAGCAGCAGTCCACCCTGCTAGGTGCAGCAGTCAGACATGGCCGTCACTAGTGGTGCTACACAGAGCAGTAGTCTACCCCGCTAGGTACAGCAGTCAGACATTGGGTGTCACGGCTGGGCAGAATCTCACACACTGTAGCACTGTCAGCACTCATGGGATCACCAAGGATCAAATCTAGCCTCGATGCATCTGGTCTGGTGGCTGTTCTACAGTGCTGGGCTCGCTGGGCTGTGTCTTAGCGACACGCGACTGGATTGATTGATTGCTTTGGGCTGCCGTTGGTTATGAGTGAGCGTTTCAAGTACTAGACACACACGCACACACGCACACACGCACGCACGCACGCACGCACACACACACACACACACACACACACACACCACACACACACACACACACACACACACACACACACACACACACACACACACACAGCAGGAGGGTGTGGAGGCTCCTGTTTGTCAACACGGTTTGGAAACCTCCTCCACAACACCGGTCTCTGTAGCCTGTGTAGGCTGCCAAATGAAGAAGGGAGGCACAACAGACATTACAGGTGTAGGTTTTAATCATTATAATGGCATGAATGGAAAGAAACAGAGACAGTTACAAAACATCAGGTAGATACGAATGACTAAACTTCCTCTCCTGAGGAGGGGAGAAACACAACAAAACAGAACTGAATGACGGTGTTCAACTAACACAATAACCACCAGGATGGAAAACTCATGTTCAATATCAAGTGCAATATTGGAGCATCCCATTACCCCCTCCCTCGCCACCCCCCCCCCTCCCAATCCAACTGCATTGTCTTGAATACCGCACAGTGGTGCTCTATCGGTGTAGGTAAGGAATGAGAGCATGGATTGTACCATTATCATGTTTTTCTATATGGTCCACAAAGCTATGGTCAATGCCTGGGCCTGGATCAAACACTGTTAATAAAGTCTTCGGCTGCGTTTGATTTACTTCGAGAGTTTGCCCCTCTGGGAGCATCCCATTGAGATACTCACTGTATGGAGTAAAGTACAGCGAATCAAGTGCACCCCCAGACAGTATTTCACAGTGTTTGTCCCGGGTCTAATTGTATCCCACCTTTTAGCCCTTTCACTGTAGTAGCTTCCGGAACAGTACCAGGCTAGACCATTGAGACACGCAGGTTTGCATAGACATCAATTCAAGTTGAACTCATGCAAATCAATGAAGCTGAATGAAGGTTTGATAAAACAGAAAGAAAAAAAAAGTGTGTATTTCTTTTCTTTTCTTTTTTCTTTTTTACAATGAATCATGAATTGTTACTAGTGTCCCGCACAGTTTTCATCACATCTGGGATTATTATAAAAATAAGTGAGTTCATATATACCGCGTATTCATCATTAAAAAACAACAACAGATAAACAAACAAATGACTCTATGCATTACAGTCCATTGAGTTGAATAGTTAGTTACAGTGGATGTTGGCAGCAGGATCAGGCTGTGTCTGGGCGTCGGGGGGCGTGCCGTGCTACTGGGCTGACTCTCTACATGGTTAGTATTGCTTCACCTTGTCAACGCTGGAGTATGGATACCTGCCAATGCACAGGCTCAGGCATTTGTGTTTGTGTGTTTGTGTGTGTGTGTGTGTGTGTGTGTGTGTGTGTGTGTGCGTGCGTGAAACATAGGAAGAGAGTGTGTGGTGGTGTGTGTGTTAACATATATTTGTGCGCTAATGTGTGTGTGTGTGTGTGTGAGGCCAAGCAAACATGCAGCATCGGGCTCTGTCCAGGACAGTTACCATGCAGCATCGGGCTCTGTCCAGGACATATACCATGCAGCATCGGGCTCTGTCCAGGACAGTTACCATGCAGCATCAGGCTCTGTCCAGGACAGTTACCATGCAGCATCAGGCTCTGTCCAGGGCAGTTACCATGCAGCATCGGGCTCTGTCCAGGAAAGTTACCATGCAGCATCAGGCTCTGTCCAGGACAGTTACCATGCAGCATCAGGCTCTGTCTAGGGCAGTTACCATGCAACATTGGGCTCTGTCCAGGACAGTTACCATGCAACATTGGGCTCTGTCCAGGACAGTTACCATGCAGCATCGGGCTCTGTCCAGGACAGTTACCATGCAGCATCGGGCTCTGTCCAGGACAGTTACCATGCAGCATCGGGCTCTGTCCAGGACAGTTACCATGCAGCATGGGGCTCTGTCCAGGGCAGTTACCATGCAGCATTGGGCTGTCTAGGGCAGTTACCATGCAGCATGGGGCTCTGTGTAGGGCAGTTACCATGCATAGGATCAGTAGAACAGACCTGGGAGACAGAAGCACTGCTAGCACACCCAGAAAGAGGCCTTCTGCATCATCATCATGGATCCGACATGTGAACACGCGTGTACTCCCCCAGCGCTAGCATGTTTGTACAGCATGTTTCATGGGGTCGACATATCAGTTGTGAAAACACTACTTTTCTAGCTAACAAAAACATCCTGTTATTAAACGCTCATTAGGAAATACCACACATGTGGTCGGACGGAAGGAAAAAAACAGTTGTCACTGAGTCAAACTTTAGAACCAGACATAATAAACTGGTAGTACACAGTATATAGTTTGTAACCTGCTGCCCCCCCTCAAAAAAAATATTACCCAATCCCAAAACTTTTTTTTTATCATAAAGGTAATACTCATCATAATAAATTAATCAAATAAATTAAACACATTTCAAATCAATGTGACAAAAAGCGCTTAAAAACTAAAAAGAAAAAAAAGAAAACGTACAATTTGCTTTCAAAAACCTTTTTTTTTACCTTTTCTTTTTTACATCAAATACTTAAAAAACAATAGAAGAAGAAACTGTCAGGAAGTAGGACGTAGGAAGTAGACAGGAAGTAGTGTACAGGAGCAGACGTAGACTTGCAGGGCTGTGTAAAAGCTGCCTCAGTGCAGCCCAGCATCAGTCAACAGTGTGGCAGTCATAAACTCCCAGCGGGAATCGCTCGTACAGATCAATAAATAGAATAGAAGAGGGGAGAGTTAGAGGAGAACAGAGAGGAAGGAGGAAAAGAAGGGGAGAAGAGAGGAAGATATAGTCTATGGCTTGCTCGAGTGGCTTCCTTGGCCAGTAAGATAAATATGGTAATATGGACTAGCTATACCAACCAGCTCTCCTGGCTCTCACTGAACCGTTGTCAGGGACAAGCTACAAAACACACTGTTTTTACATTTTCTTCTTTTTTTTTGTTGAAACTACGTAACTACATCATCAGGCAAGACGGAAGAACTACAAACAGCTCTTCCCCTCCAGGAGGTCATCCTATTGGACGACGGACAGTGGTCGACGGCGGCAACGATTCCCCGGGAAGGACTTGGACGGCGGAGGACGAGGGTGGGGAGGGAATGGGGGGGTGGAGTGGGGGGGTGGGTAGAGGGGGAAGCGGGAACTTCAGTAGGGAGCGAACTTCTGGCGCTCTGGTTTCTTGATGCCGTTGGCGGAGGAGATCTTGGCGGTGTAGGAGGCCAGGGCGGCGTGCGGAGGGGCGCCTGCGGCGGCGGCAGCGGCGGCAGCTGTGGCGGAGGGGGAGGAGAGTGCCAGGAAGGGGTAGGATTTCATTCCCAGGAGGCTGGACAAGGGGAGGGCATAGGGGGAGCCCATCATGGAAGCGTGGGGCATAGCTCCCATCGCTGCCAAGGCCGCGGAGGACGCAGCGGGAGGAGGAGGGGCGGGCTGGGCGGTGAAGCTCATGTTGAGGTCAACAGGGGCCGACATGGAGGAGGACTGGAGGGTGGATTTGGCCGTCTCTAAACTGCACAGGGGACGGAGGGGGGGAGGGAGGGGAGGAGGGAGGGAGGGGAGGTGGAGGGAGGGAGGGTGGAGGGAGGGAGGGAGGAGGGAGGGTGGGGAGGAGGGAGGGGAGGAGGACAGGGAAAGGGAGAGGAGTCCGGATGGAAAAGGGTTAGAAGGTTAAATAAAAGACATGTTAAAGAAAGAAATCGAGAGAAATCAAATAAATAAAATTGAAACAAAACTAAAGGAAATTGGAGATAAATAATCATAAAGGTGTGTTTTGCTGGAGGTTGCAACAGATTATTTGAGGGGGGGCCTGATGGGAACTCATGGGGGAGGTGCTGTATAAGTCAGGGAGATGGCCGGGGAAGGGGCTTGGGAGGGGGAAACAAAATAAGTCAAATACATTAGGAGAGGTCTTCCTGTTCAGGAGATTAAACCTCACAAACCAAGTAATGCACTGGTAAATAGGTCCACTGTGTATAGTTCTTCATGTTTAAAGTGTCATTGTGTTGGTGCTCTTTAATTGATGGTTTTGTAATGCACTTTGGTAAAAACTGTTCTTTTTAAAAACATGCTTCATAAAGAAATGATTGTTAGTTGATCGATGGTCAATATATGGTATAGAAATCCTGCCAATGCACTGGAAAATTACATTGTGTGTGTGATGCTAACCTAAGCCAAGCATCTGTGAGCATCTGATTGGATAGGAAAATTGATCAGGCTATGGGCCCTGTTCAAATTCTCTCCTGCATCTCTCTCCTTCGTCCTGTGGGACTTCCTTAAATCTACCATGATTGGATTGGCGTAAACAAGCCTTTCTTTAAACAGCTGCGACCAATCAAGTCACGTCAGATTTGCGATCTCTCCCTGCGGAAGGCACAAGGACAGGAAGCGGTATTGAGAAAGCCCCGGGCACAACGCAGACAAGTTGCTCCAGAGTCCTCCTGCTGCCTCCACAGCGAGCAGGTCTTTGTGCTTTCTGGACCAGGGGGGGAGGGAGGGGGCTTGGGGGGGGGAGGGGTGCATTTGATTTGATATGCACGCACGTCCTGATGCAACACTCGGCAACAGAAATGAAGGGGTTGCTGTGGTGTTGTCTGACAGATGTGCTGAGTGGAGCGGAGGTCTCCGCGGGGAGGGACCCCCAGCATGAATAACCATCAGCAGATAAAGGGGCTGCTGAGGTGATGAGGGTGATGAGGGCGGAGGGGGCGGGGCTTGTCTCCGTCACGGTGGAGCTTTCCTCTCGGAGCTGTCAGAGAGGCAGCGCTGGTCTTATAACTTTGACTCAATTAAGATTGTGTCACGTCTCACAATAAAACGAGACTCGCTGTTAGCAGCGCGGTGCGGTTTCAGGCTAAGCTGTGCGGGACGACGACCCAGAAATGTCACTTAACCAACTTCGACTGTATGTTTTCGACTTCCGTCTTTATTCACGTGTACACGTACGCACACTCAGACACACACACTGACACACACACACAGACACTCAGACATGCACACACACACAAACACACACACGTCAAATCCCTAAGAAATGCCAAAAACCCGAAAACAAATTAAACCTTATTATACTGAGAGACGCCTCCCGCAAAGTGTCTCTTTCCCTTCAGAAGAACTCTCCGGAGGTATCACAGCCAAGCAGGTCTGAACGTTAACATCCAGTTGACCTGCGTGGTGACAGGCAGGGTTTAAACGCCCTGTCAGAGCCCTCTGCCAAGGCAGCCCAGTGAAATATCAAGTCATTCCAGGTTCCAATCTCATATTTGCATATTTATGGCCAGAGTGTTTATCATGAGAGGAGGCTGGGGTGAGGGGCAGGTCTGAAACACAGGCTGCCTCAGAGACAGACAGGCTGGGGGAGAAGGGCAGGTCTGAAACACACGCTGCCTCAGAGACAGACAGGCTGGGGGGGGTGAGGGGCAGGTCTGAACACACGCTGCCTCAGAGACAGACAGGCTGGGGGGGTGAGGGGCAGGTCTGAAACACAGGCTGCCTCAGAGAGGGGCAGGTCTGAAACACAGGCTCTCTCAGAGACAGACAGGCTGGGGGGGGGTGAGGGGCAGGTCTGAAACACAGGCTGCCTCAGAGAGGGGCAGGTCTGAAACACAGGCTCTCTCAGAGACAGACAGGCTGGGGGGGAGAAGGGCAGGTCTGAAACACACGCTGCCTCAGAGACAGACAGGCTGGGGGGGTGAGGGGCAGGTCTGAAACACAGGCTGCCTCAGAGACAGGCAGGCTGGGGGGGGGTGAGGGGCAGGTCTGAAACACAGGCTGCCTCAGAGACAGACAGGTTAGAAGGGAACAACACCAGACAGCAGGGAGCAGGGGGACGCTGAGGAGGACGCTGTCAGCTACACAGCCCGACTCTGAACAAACATTCACCAGGCTTCTTCCTAGTGTTGGCCTGAGGCTTGAACACAGACCCTGACGAGGATAGACCCTCCTCTGTGTCTGACGAAGAGGCCCTGGTCGCAGCTGCAGATGCCCTCGGACACACGGATCAGCTGTTTGTTTACGAGGAGTTTGATTGGACGGTAGGACTGATACGCCCCACACAATGTATTTCACTGTATCTTTTGTGGGTGTGGGCTGGTGCATCGTGGGTCCCGGGTGCTGTGTCTTACCAGGAAGTGATGAGGTACTGGGCCAGGTTGATGCTGATTGGTGTCCCTGTGATGGTCACGTGTCGGTCGCTGCTGCTGTCCAGCTGGCTGCCTATCTTGATCTGTGCGCCCGACACCTGGCGAATCTCGTTGATCTTGGTGCCCTGGCGCCCGATGATGGAGCCAATCAGCTGATGGGGTTGAAGAGAGAGAGGGGGCGGGACTTGTGTGAGAAGGAGGAAGGAGACGGGGGAAGCACTTTGTAGTTCAAGAGAGGTCTGACCATCATCACAGGTTTGACCATGGGGCACTGGGTTCGAATCCAGCCCTGGTCCTTTCCTGCATGTGGCTTTTCTCCCCTACATTTGTCACTGTCACCTGTCACTTTTCACTATCTCTATCTGAAAAAGCAGAAATGCTCCAAAAATCCATCCCACATCTGAGGACACAGTCTGATACAAGGTGGCTCAAATAAAAACCAAAGTATTTACCGTCATCCTCAGAAGACTTAACCATAGAAGTATAAACGAATTCAATTCGATGGATAATCGTTAGTATAATGTCATCATCAACAATACAAAATGTCAGTTATTACAGCCTTTGTCCAGTAGGATAGTATTTCTCTTACAAAGGGATCAATTTGGCTCGCACACCAGCAGTTGTATTGACTACTGCAAGGCTTGTTTACTGCTTACTCCTGCAGAATGTGGGATTTGTCTGTCCTGGTTATCATGATCCTAAGACTTCCCTCCGTCATAGCCTCCTCCTCCCTCCCTTCTCCCCTCCCTTCTCCCCTCCTTCCTTCCCTCCCTTCTCCCTTCTCCCCTCCCTCCCTTCTCCCCTCCCTCCCTCCTTCACTCCCTCACTCCCTCCCTCCCATCTCATGGTATTTCTAACACAACCCTAGGAGAAAGAACCTGTCCCTCCCTAATCAGTCCAAATCAACGGTCACTTTCAATTTCCAACCCCACCAAGTACCCAATCAGGAACATGGACTGGACACCACCAGTGAGCCTCAGTCCTCTCTCCCCTCCCAGTGTCTGAGTGGGTATCGATCGCCCCGCCAGGAGGAACAACGCTCGTCTAATTCCTCCAGAACACACACGGCTGTTTAGTGGTCAATACAGCGGGAAGGAAATAGGGAACAAGCGGTGTGGAACGGAAGAAAGGGTTGCCGTGGTTTCTCCTGTGTTTGTGTTGCTGAGTGCAGAGCTTGCACCTGAGAGAGGAACTACTTCCTTGGTTTAAGGCCTGCCTGGTCAGCACAGCACAGATCAGCACAGCACAGACCAGCACAGCTATAGATGGGGTTCTTGTTTTGTTTATGGATGTCTAAGGTTGGGGCTGAAGCTTGGAGAGAGACGGGGCTAGGAGAGGACTGGGGCTAGGAAAGTGCTGGTGTTAGGACAGGACTGGGGCTAGGACAGTGCTGGTGTTAGGATAGGACTGGGGCTAGGACAGTGCTGGTGTTAGGACAGGACTGGGGCTAGGACAGTGCTGGTGTTAGGACAGGACTGGGGCTAGGACAGTGCTGGTGTTAGGATAGGACTGGGGCTAGGACAGTGCTGGTGTTAGGACAGGACTGGAGCTAGGACAGGGCTGGTGTTAGGACAGGACTGGAGCTAGGACAGTGCTGGTGTTAGGACAGGACTGGGGCTAGGACAGGGCTGGTGTTAGGACATGACTGGGGCTAGGACAGGGCTGGTGTTAGGACAGGACTGGGGCTAGGACAGGGCTGGTGTTAGGACAGGACTGGAGCTAGGACAGGGCTGGTGTTAGGACAGGACTGGAGCTAGGACAGTGCTGGTGTTAGGACAGGACTGGAGCTAGGACAGGGCTGGGGCTAGGACAGGGCTGGTGTTAGGACAGGACTGGGGCTAGGACAGGGCTGGTGTTAGGACAGGACTGGAGCTAGGACAGTGCTGGTGTTAGGACATGACTGGGCTAGGGCTGGGCTAAGAGATATCTGGCTTTAGGACAGCATTTGGTTTAGTAGACCAGTGGGTCTAGGAGAGGACTGGCTAGGCGTGGACTGGACTAGGAGAGGTTTGGGCCAGGGTAGGGCTGACATGAGAAACGTCCCTGTTAGATTGCTGGATGTGATGGAAGGGGCCCGATGTGGGCAGGCTAAGAGCCTTGATCCTGCCGATCCCAGGTCAGGCCAGTACCATGATGAAGTGGCACCAGGACAGACGTGTTGGCAGGCTGGTATGTGTCTGATCGATGGACAGACTCTAGTCCTATCTACGTTTTTTTATATCTTCCTCTTGTTCTAGTTCAGTCCCTGATCTCTATCTCTCTCTCTCGAGATGCACTCTCTCTCGCTCTCTCTCTCTAGCTCTCTCTGATCTCTCTCTCTCTCTCTCTCATCTCTCTCTCTCTCTCTCTCTCTCTCTCTCTCGCGCTCTCGTGCTCTCTCTCTCGCTCTCTCTGTCCTGCCCCTATCCTCTTGCTGTAAATGTAGACTATTTATGTCAGTGACAGTGATCATGTACACTCGTGTGTGGGGGGGGTGCGGGGTAGGTTAGGGTGGGTGTGGGGTAGGTTAGGGGTGGGGTGGTGTGAGTTAGGTTAGGGTGGGGCTACAGGAGCTTAGACAGCAACAGAGACCCCAGCCAGAAGACACACAACCCTCTCAAATCTCTAACTCAGAGGCCCCCCCTACAGGCAGATAGTGTAACTGCTCCATCCAACCTCCTCCGTACTGTACTGTGTGCTAGAGCTAGCTGCCCCACCGAAGCCTGTTTCTAGGGCTAGAGACAGAGGGGATCTGAGCTCTGCTGGGTGTCTGTGTGCCTGGGTGCCTGTGTGTCTGTGTGTCTGTGTGTCTGTGTGTCTGTGTGTCTGTGTGTCTGTGTGTCTGTGTGTCTGTTTGTCTGTGTGTCTGTGTGTCTGTGTGCCTGTGTGTCTGTGTGTCTGTGTGTCTGTGTGTCTGTGTGTCTGTTGTGTCGGTGTGTCTGTGTGTCTGTGTGTCTGTGTGTCTGTTGTGTCTGTGTGTTTGTGTGTCTGTGTGTCTGTGTGTCTGTGTGCTGGCCTGGGAAGAGAAGAGGGGCTATTTTGGGGAGCTTCCCTGCTGCAGTTGTAATTTGTGATGGGTCTTGTTCAGGCTGAGAGGGTGGGACATCACTAAGCCCACAGCCTCCCCTCTCTCAATCCTCCCCTCTCTCAATCCTCCCCTCTCTAATCCTCACTCTCTCGTTCCCTCTCCTCCCTCCCTTTCCTCTTTTCCTATCTTCCACCCTCCCCCTGCCTTCTTTCATAATTTCCCTCCCCCTCTCTCCCCCCTCCCCCCCACTCCCTCTACACTGGTTATCATCTCCCTAAGCCCCTCTCTGGTCTTGGCTATTGTCTCCCAGAATGCACCAGTCCCTAACCCTCTCCTTCACATGCCTCCCTGCATTGTTCTCCCCCTCGGAGGGCGGGGTGAGGCAGAGGACTGACCCTATCTAAACTGATTAAGAGCTGTATCCATCAGCCGGCCTTGCTCTGCTGGCCGGGTGGAGGTCCGTGTCTGTCCGCTGGCTGACTGGCTGACTGGCTGGCTGGGGGCGGGTCCTCAGACCCAGAGTTGTGGGTGTGGGTGATTGATTAGTGTCAGGAGAGATGCTGTCCTCATTTGCGTATCTCCTCTGTGTTTGAGTCTGTGCGATGTTCCTGCTTCCTGCTTGTTCGAGTCGTACTGGCTGTCTTCTGACAAACACTCGAACCATGATAAGAGAACGAGAGAGGAGAGAGAGAGGAGAGAGAGAGACAGTGGGAGAGGAGAAAGAGGAGAAGGACAGAGAGAAGAAGAGAGAGGAATAGAGAGAGAGGGAGATAGAGAAGACATCATAGAGACAGAGCAGAGCAGAGCGAGAATAAGAGGTGTCGATAGAGATAAACGGCGCGAAAGAGAGCGAGAGAGCAGACGGAAGAGGGAGAGAGAGAGAGACAGGAAGAGAGGAGCTTGGCTTTCCGCCAACATGTTCCTGTGTCATCCTGAGGTGACACTGACACGACTGACCCATGGAATTCTGGGTAACTCCTCGCTCTGAAGTATCACTCCACTAATATGGTCTCAAGAGAGCCAAGGGCATTAGTGTGTATAAGTGTGTCTGTGTTTAGTCTGTGGGCTGTTTGCGTGTGCCTGAGTGTGTGTGTGTGTGTGTGTTAGCTGGTTGCTTTATTTACCCTGCGTTGTGACGGTGGAGGCTTTAAGCCAGCCAGACAGCATGGCAAGCTTTATCTGAGCCTCAATGTGCCCCCCTGAGACTTATACTGAGGGAGGGAGGGAGGGAGGGAGGAGGGAGGAGGGAGTAACCGTTTTTTGGAGCGGGGGGGGGGTGAAAAAGTAGTTTAAAATGCGCTACTCTCCATCTCAACTGGTCTTTGTTCACTTCTAAAGGTGGACTTGAGATATACAGCCCAACTCTCAGAGAGCTGGAGGATCAGAACCATCTGAGAGGGCTATGCAAGGGAGACAGGGAGAGAGATTTCCTGTTCTGGGAGTTTTCCGGAAGGCTCTTACATCGTTGGGGATGAGCAGTTCCTGGGACGTGGTTTGGGAATTAGCGTCCACCCCTGCTGAGAAAGACGAAAGCCCAAATTAGCCAGGACTCCAGGAAACAGACATCACAATGAAACACCTTCAAACCTCTCACACAAACACGCGTACCGCTGGATATATGTGCTAGTCAGGAAGAAGGTTTTGCGTGCTGCATTATAATATCAATAGATACATTATTATACTGTCTCTTTGTTTTAGAAGATCCCATTGTGACTTGGGTTTTTTGCCCCACTTAGCTCAAGTTGGTTGCCTCTCCTCTCCTCTCCTCTCCTCTCCTCTCCTCTCCTCTCCTCGTCCTCTCCTCTCCTCTCCTCTCCTCTCCTCTCCTCTCCTCTCCTCTCCTCTCCTCTCCTCTCCTCTCCTCTCCTCTCCTCTCCTCCCCCTCCCCTCCCCTCCCCCCCTCCCCCTCCCCTCCCCTCCCCTCCCCTCCCCTCCCCTCCGCTCCCCTGTCCCCTGTCCCCTCCTCTCCCCCTTGTCCCCCTCCTCTCCCCCCTGTCCCCTCCTCTCCCCTCCCCTCCTCTCCTCTCCCCATCCTCACAGAAGGCTGTGTTAATAGACTGGTACACAGCGTGACTGATGAGCTTTCTACCTGGGACATAATGGAAGCCTGCCATCCGCATCCTGGCGGCACAGCCCAGACCCCCCCCTGCTCTCGCCTGCCTGGACCTATTGTCGTTCGAGCTGCTATTCATTTGATGTTTACATAAGGAAATGAAAGAGAACACCTTTGGGGTTCTGGATGTAGGAACATTAACATCCCTCTCCCAGAGTCTGCTGACTGGAACATTAGGCCTCGTAGCCGGAATCCTGACTCACAAACAGGAACTTAGGAGTTCAAACTGATCTAGCGGACGGAGACGTCTACTAGCCAGAGGTGACTGACTCGAGCCCCTGTCTAGAACACCCGTCTAGTTTCCACCCTGCATACCCAAACACACATTCCATTCCCGTACTTCCTAATTGAGTCAGCATGGGGGAGGACCAGGGAGGCCCAGCGTGTGTGTGGATCTGATCCCCAGACCAAAGCCTCTTCCCTGGCTTGCCGGGACAGGCTGAGGGGGTTAAAGCCCATCCTGCTGGAGGCTGATACATCCTGCCATGTCCTGGCCCACTTTCACCAGGATAATCTACTCCCTCTGGGTCACACCATCCGAACACCGTCAGATACTTTGGGTGCACTTGATTTATCTCTCCACCCGGGCCAACTGAAACAAATGGTTTTAGGGAACGTGACCTCTTCGAGCGAGGTGTGCAGGTGGGGTCAGAACATGAGAAGGGCAGCTTATTTCATGATCTGCTTATCGGGGTTTAGACCCACCCACCCTCACACCCCGCCCCCAACACAATAAGGTCTCTGCCTCCACCTGCACCTCCAGCACCTCCACCCACCCCCAGAGCAGCGTACGTACCAGTGAGCTGAGAGGAGACGGGCTGGCACATGGGGGCCAGGCCTTGCTGCTGCATGGACAGCTGGTGGAGCTTGGCCAGCTAGTCACAGGTAAAGAGGAGTCACACATTCACATCCGACATGAACCTCCACACGCTCACTTCAATCAAGGACAAACCACAGCATGTATCGAGGAGTCATGTTGTAGTCATGTTTCCTGGACTCACCTCTGCGTGGGGAATGCCATATTGGTTCTGTAGGGCGTATGCCTGGGTGAGAGAAACGGGTCGTCAGAATAGTGCAGGTGTTGGTGTTTCTTACTCCAGCACTTACATACAGTAATCACATGACCTCTTCTCCCTCCTGGAGGCCTGTCTGTCTGTCTGTCTGTCTGTCTGTCTGTCTACATGTCTCTGGTCTTCTTCTTTCTTCTTTCTTTCTTTTTCTTTCTTTCTTTCTGTTTTCTTTCTTTCTTTCTTTCTTTTCTTTCTTTCTTTCTTTCTTACTGCATGTTCCCCTCTCTCTTGTCTGTCTGTCTGTCTGTCTGTCTCTCTCTCTCCCTCTCTCTCTCTCTCTCTCTCTCTCTCTCTCTCTCTCTCTCTCTATCTCTCTTGTTAGTCCGTTCGTCCGTCTGTTTTACTTACTTGTTGCAGGTCCATCCCTCCCTGAGCCACTGAGAACAGAGGATGAGAACCATACTCTGATGCCTCATACACCTACACACACACACACACACACACACACACACAGACACACAGACACACACACACAGACAAACACACACAGACACACACACACACACACACACACACACACACACACACACACACACACACAGAGGAGGAACAGAAATTGAGGCATTAGGGTAGTAGATCACTATCAATGATCGACATCATTCCATCTTCCTCTAACAGGAAATGCACTTTTTTCACAACTTAAAACAACTTAAAACTTAACACGTTTCTTTAACAAGAACAAAGGTTTCCCAAAAAGCAGAGAACACCATGCTGTTCTCCTTTCATCACGACTGTAACATCCTAATCATGCTGTTATCATACGTCACTCCACAGATGCCGGCTGCAAATCACAGGATATTGTTCCTCTCCTAGACCGAGTATCTGTGTACGTACCACACCTGGAGCTATTACAAACATCCATTACATGAGAGTACGTAATGTGTTAGTCATTGAGGGGAGTTTAATTTGTCTGGTTTCAAATCAACCATAATTGTTTGAGAGAATTTGCAAATAGTAATTGACCCAGGTCTGGTGATTACACTGACGCGACAAAACTCACAAATCAAAGTTAAACGCTCAGCACACGCTCAAACAACCTGCTTTCTCCACCGCAATTCTTTTTGACTTCTTGGGAATTTGCTAAAAATCTGAGAGGATGGGGGGGGGGCGGGGGGGTGGCGGTGTTGAATATTCATGAGTCTGATTGATCTTGATATTAGTGTTCCTGCATGACGCTAATGAATAGTCATGCTGGATGTTGAATAAACATGAGCGAGTTTGTTTAGGTGCGCTGAGTTTGAGGCCTCGGGCGGGGAGGAGGACCAGGGAATGTTACGGGTCAGACAGATGCTTAGCAACCCTGAGAAGACTAGAGCTAGGAAGTCGCAAGATTAGCTAACACTGTCTCACGCTGCTATAAATATAACATCTAAACAGCTTTGCTTCCATTGTGAGTAGAGAGTATGCAGAGGGCTCACACTCTGCTGCAGTGGGGAAGGGTTCCTGGCATGGCGGTGATCGTGTATCCTGTCATACAACCAGGAAGCACGAACGGTCCAACCGTCGCCTTGAATCTCTCGCTCTTCTGTGGCAGATGTTCAATCAGACTAAGAATAGAGGGCGGAGCTACGAGGCTATAGCTGGTGCTTCTCAGAAGATCCTGAATTCTCCCGCAGAGTTCGTTCTGAGGTCATTTCGAGGTGGTGTTAAATACGTGATGAGATTGTTCCGAGGTTCTGAGGTTTGAGTTGGGGTTGTTTGGAGGTAGCGGTCGGTCTCTCACCTGGTTCCCTGACATCATGACGGGGCTGGGGCTGGGCCGGTAAGGAATAGTGGCTCCTTTGGGAGGTGACTGCAGGTGGAGAGGAAGAAAGAAGGGAGCAGAAGAGAAGACAAGAAGTTAGGCGGTGAAAAGTGTTTGATTCTCCCCTCAGATGAAAGCAGATCCGTGGGGCTAAGGTCAGCAGTTTTTCTTCGGCTTTAGCACAAGGTGCTTAGAATCACAATGAGTTGAAAAAGCCTTTGATTTCTCTTGTTTTCACATTTAATCCTCTGGTAGTAGTCAGAGCACTGCCACAGATAATGCTGGATCTATTCTAGGTATCGGCTAACTGATTGCATTTCTCTGTGTGAACATGTTTTTGATGTCGACTCCACAGATATCTGAAGGTGATTGTTCTCACACTGGCACCGATTCTATTATTTGCCTGATGTATCTCCCTGATCTGAACACTTCACATGAGAGAAAGCAATCGTGACATTTTGGTAGTTTGGTATAGCGTCTGTTGTGGATACTGATGAGCTTGTGGCTAAATCAGACAGCTAAATCTAAACACATGATTTATTCAACGTATTTTCACATGTAGGTGCAAGCGACGTTGCCTTACTCGAGTAAAGAGTCACATGGCATGTCTCTCTTGGAAAAAACGTAAATGTTCTGTTGCTCAATAATCGTCTGTTCATATGGATGGTTGGCGGTTTTGAATCCCGCCCGGCAACAGGCTCCGTCTGAGAGCATGCTAGTGCGTTGTGGAGACGGTTGGGAGACCCACCTCTAGGATGACTGTGCAGATGAGTTTGACACACTGGATGATGGCTTCCTGGCTCCCAGAGATGGTGACCCCTCTCTCTGTGGAGTTAGGCAGGAGGTCGCCTGCCACCTGGATCTGGGCACCCGTGGTCTGATCGCCATGACGAAGGGAGGGAGAGTGAGGGAGGGAGGGAGGTCGAGGGATGTAGGGGGTGTGAGTGATAGATGGAGGTGGTCTAGAGATGGGGCAGGATGAGGGGGTATGTGTTCTTTCTGTGTTCTGTCTTTCTTTGTGTCTTCGTCTTCGTTTTGCTGTCTTTCTTTCTTATCTTTCTGTCTTTTCCGTTATCGTTCTTTCTTTCTTCTTTCTGTCCTCGTTTCTATGTTCTAGCCTTTCGTGTCAGCTTTGCTTCGCAATCCTTTCGCACTCAGAGGAAACAGCGAACTTACATGACAGTGTTTATTTGTCCATACACTGAGGTGCAGTGGTGTGATATCAAACTGAAGAACGTCAAGTAAGCCAAAGAAGATCAAACTGACATCATAGATCGTTGATGTCTAGATATAAATATAAATATCAAGGAAATGACCTGCCTTTAAGAGTTTCCTGCAGCCCTCTCTACAGTAGGGCTATCATCATCTATGTTCATCATTCATGTATATATGAAGGACGTGGGAGGGGAGGAAACTCGTGCAGAGTATTGAGACAAGACCGCTCACCTCTCGGATCTCCTTGATTTTAGACCCAGCCTTTGCCGATGAGTGAGCCACACTGACTGGCTGGGATGACCAGTCGCAGGGTGACGGGGGGCTTGCTGGTCACTGTGGCCATTGGCTACCAGAGCTGTCAGGTCCTACAGGCAACACACTAATTGGTGAACACCCCACAGAGTATTTTGATCTATTGCCACCCCTCCTTACCTTAAGTTGGCAAGAGGATGGCTTCACACAAGCCCCTCACACAACATTGAATCAATCATCTTTTCATCCCACTTCCCCCTCTTTCTCTTCTTGCTCTCCTCTCTTCTCTCTCTCCCTCTTTTCCCCTCTCTCTCTCTCGTCTCTCTCCTCATCGCACATGACCAGGTTCCCGCTGATGAACATGGATGTGACAACCTTGTTCACCGTTCTATCGATCTCCATGGAGGCATAGTTAGCGTTTGCTCAGGTCAACGTATTCACGTCTGGGCTAACCCCCCTCCACCCTCTATTCCTCCTAGTGTCCTTCCCTCCTCCTCCCATCTCTTCTCTTTCTTCTCCTGCCCCTCCTCCCATCACTTCTCTTCTCTTTCATCCCTCCCTGCCCCTCTTCCCTACATCTTCCTCTAAGGGGCAGAGGGAATTCTCCTCCATATGCTCCATATCCAGTATTCCTCCTGACTCTCTCGCGCCCTACCCGCAATGGAGGTAACTCAATTCTTCTTTCTCCATGCGTCCTTCCTCATTGCCCTCTCCTCCGAACCATCCTACACCCCTCTATCTCTCTCGTTTCGGATCTCCCTGTCCCGCTCCTTCCCGTCTCCTCCCCTCCTCACCCTCTCTCCTCTCTTTCAAACTCCGGCCACAGCACTTCCCCTTCCTCTCAACCCTCGTCCAACGCCCCTCTCCACTCATCATCTCTACCGCCATCTCTTCCTCCCTCATCCTCTCTTCGCCCATCGCCGTGCCCCTCCTTGCCCTCTCCTCCTCCTACTCTCACTCTCAGCTCCTCCCCTAAGTCCGTCACCCGCTCTCTTCTCGTTTCCGTCCCTGCGCCCCTCCTTCCCTCATCCTCCGCCCTCCAGTCCCCTCTCCTCTCTTCCTCCCATCTCTCTTCTCTGTCTCCCTGGCCCTCCCTCCCTCTCTACCCCTCCTATCCATCTCGGGAGTGATGGAAGGCTATAGTTAGCGTTTGCTCAGGTCAAACGATTCACGTCTGGCTACTACCCCCCTCACCCTCTATTCCTCCTAGTGTCTCCTTCCTCCTCCTCCATCTCTCTCTCTCTTCTTCCTTCCTGCCCCTCCTCCTCTCTCTCTTTCTCCCTGCCCCTCCTTCCCTCTTCTCCTCCTACCTCCACTCTCTCTCTCTTCTCCTGCCAGCACTTCCTCTCCCTCTCCTCCCCTCCTCCCTCTCCTCCCCTCCTCCCATCTCTATACCTTCTCTCTCTCCCGTGCCCCTCCTTCCCTCTCCTCCCTCCTCCCATCTCTTATCTCTATTCTTCCGGCCCCTCCTTCCCTCTCCTCCCCTCACTCCCCTCTCCTCTCCCTCCCCTCCTCTCTCTTTCTCTTTCTTCCTGTTCCCCTCCTCCCTCTCCTCCCCAGTCCTCCCATCCCTCTTTGCTTCTAGCTCTTTCTCTTCTTCTCTCTTCCTGTCCCCTCCTTCCCTCTCCTCCCCTCCTCCCTCTATCCTCTCTTTCATTCTCCCTGCCCCTTCTTTCCCCATCTCCTCCCTCCTCCCCTCTCTTCTCTTTTCTCCCTGCCCCTCCTTCCCTCTCCTCCCCTCCTCCCATCTCTCTTCTCTTCCTCCCTGCTCCTTCCCTCTCCTCCCCTCCCGCCCTCTCCTCTCCTCCCCTCCTCCCCTCTTCTCTTCCTCCCTGCCCATCCTTCCCTCTCCTGCCTCCTCCCCATCACCATCTCCTCTCTCCTCCCATCTCATTCCTCTTTCTCCATCCCCTCCTTCCATCGTCCTCCCCTCCTTCCATCCCTCCCCTCCTCCCATCTCTCTTCTCTGTCTCCCTGCCCCTCCTTACCTCTCCTCCCCTCCTTCCATCTCCTCCCCTCCTCCATCTCTCTTCTCTGTCTCCCTGACCCCTCTTCCCTCTCCTCCCCTCCTTCCATCTCCTCTCTTCCTCCCTGCCCCTCCTGTCCCTCTCCTCTCCTCACATCTCCTCTCTCCTCCCTGCCCCTCCTTCCCTCTCCGCTCCCCTCCTCCCATCTCCTCTCTTCCTCCCTGCCCTCCTTCCCTCTCCTCCCCTCCTCCCTCTCTCCTCTCTTCTTCCATCTCCGTCTCTGTTCTCCCTGCCACTTCCTTCCCTACTTCCCTCTCCTCCCTCCTCCCATCT
The DNA here is from genome assembly GCA_903064625.1 of Mallotus villosus. Lineage (NCBI taxonomy): Eukaryota > Metazoa > Chordata > Actinopteri > Osmeriformes > Salangidae > Mallotus > Mallotus villosus. The sequence goes on along the minus strand of CAEFZP010002769.1, from coordinate 3,173 downwards.
CCTCTCTTCCCCCCTTGTCCCTCCTCTCTTCTCTCCTGGCGTCGGAGCGGGGTCCATAACAGTGGGCTGCACATCCATAGTCTAGCAGCACCTCTCTTCTTAATTAAACCTACTCATAATACAGCCAGAATCACTGCCATGCCGCCGCGCAATCAATTAGAGGCAGCCCGACTCTGTGTGTGTTTGAAATGTAAATAGCAAAGGCCTGTCTGGCTGCCCGTCAGCCCCCAAACTGTCGACGTGACGGGAATGTCGAAAGGTGCGGACTCCTGCGTTCCCCGCGGTCCGAATGCAACGCACACTTTACGTATCTTTTCCCGCAAACGAAGCGCCCGCTGTATCGAGGGGCTCGGAGGCTGATTGTTTTGATGTGCGCTTCGCAGTGTGAATCTCTTAACGTTCCACTGGGAAATATAAAGCCAATTTCCGCCAATATTGGAGCTTTTAAAATCAAATAGAGGAATGAGGACGTTTATGAGAAATGTAGAGACACAATTTGTTCCCTCTCTCTCGTCTTTTCCCTTCTGTTCTCTACCCCTCTCTCTCGCTCCTATTCCCAGATTGTCTCACCCACTCTCCTTCTCCTCGCATTTCCAACGGGGCTGCGTTTTCCCAATCTGGATCAGGGAGGTTTAAAAACGTCACTTCCTAGATTTATTTTGAAATATGCAATACGTCTTATTAGCTGTGAACGTCCTAATCCTGTTCTTTCAAGCTGAGGCTTGGGCCTCCATTGCCAGCTCTCTCTCCAAGCTCTCTCTCTCTCCAGCTCTCTCTCCCAGCTCTCTCTCCCAGCTCTCTCTCCAAGCTCTCTCTCTCCCAGCTCTCTCTCCAAGCTCTCTCTCCCATCTCTCTCTCCCAAGCTCTCTCTCCAAGCTCTCTCTCTCCAAGCTCCTTCTTCAAGCTCTCTCTCCCATCTCTCTCTCCCAGCTCTCTCTCTCAGCTCTCTCTCCAAGCTCTCTCTTCCAGCTCTCTCTCCAAGCTCTCTCTCCCAGCTCTCTCTCCAAGCTCTCTCTCCAAGCTCTCTCTCCCAGCTCTCTCTCCCAGCTCTCTCTCCCAGCCTCTCTCTCCAGCTCTCTCTCAAAGCCTCTCTCTCCCAGCTCTCTCTCCAAGCTCTCTCTCCCAGCTCTCTCTCCCAGCTCTCTCTCCAGCTCTCTCTCCCAGCTCTCCTCTCCCACTCTCTCTCCAGCTCTCTCTCCAGCTCTCTCCTCCAAGGTCTCTCTCCCAGCTCTCTCTCTCCAGCTCTCTCTCCCAGCTCTCTCTCCCAGCTCTCTCTCCAATCTCTCTCCCAGCTCTCTCTCCCAGCTCTCTCTCCAGCTCTCTCTTCCGCTCTCTCTCCAAGCTCTCTCTCCCAGCTCTCTCTCCCACGCTCTCTCCCAGCTCTCTCTCCCAGCTCTCTCTCCAGCTCTCTCTTCCAGCTCTCTCTCTCCCAGCTCTCTCTCTCAAGCTCTCTCTCCCGCTCTCTCTCTCAGCTCTCTCTCCAACTCTCTCTCTCCCACGCTCTCTCTCCCAGCTCTCTCCTCCAGCTCTCTCTCCAATCCTCCTCTCTCCAAGCTCTCTCTCCAAGCTCTCTGTTCAAATCCTTAGTTGCCAGACTCAGTCTGGCACATTTACACACGCTAGCAGACTTGAGTTATAGTGATGTTAGTGATGTTAGTGATGTTTCATAGTGATGTTCACCGTATTCCTGTTTAGTTCTTGTAACATAATAGAGGGTTGATTACTGACTTGGTTCAGTCAGTTACAGGAAGGTTTTGAAGTACTGTTTTGTGGTAACGTTTGCAACTTTTGATTCATATTCATAATCTGTCAATGAGACATCGTTAGTATGGATTCGGTTGTGCAGAGTGCCTCTTCCTCTGTGTTTTAGCAGGAAAAAGCCCTGAGTACCTGCTTCTTCTGTGTTTTTACAGGAAGAAGCCCTGAGTACCTGGTCCCTCTGTGTTTTAACAGGAAGAAGCCCTGAGTACCCTGGTCCCTCTGTGTTTTACAGGAAGAAGCCCTGAGTAACCTGCTTCTCTGGTTTTACAGGAAGAAGCCCTGAGTACCTGGTCCTCTGTGTTTAACAGGAAGAAGCCCTGAGTACCTGGTCCTCTGTGTTTTACAGGAAGAAGCCCTAGTACCTGGTCCTCTGTGTTTTACAGGAAGAAGCCCCTGATACCTGGTCCTCTGTGTTTTACAGGAAGAAGCCCTGAGTACCGTTTCTCTGTGTTTTAACAGGAAGAAGCCCTGAGTACCTTGTTCTCTGTGTTTTACAGAAGAAGCCCTGAGTACCTTGTTCTCTGTGTTTAACAGGAATGTGTGGTGTGAGACTGTGTGTGTGTGTGAGACTGTGTGTGTGTGGGCTGTTTGTGTGTGTGCGTGTGGACTGTGTGTGTGTTGTCTGTTTGTGTTTGACTGTCAATACAGATTGACAGGACTGAAGCCAGAGTCCACATATGCATCATACATCACATGGCTGTGAGGCACCTCTATGTTACTATGACAATCATGTCTGGGATGGTTGAGGGTCGGAAGGGGTGTGTGTGCGTGTGTCCTCTGTGTGTGGTGTTATACATGTTTAATGAATGCCAGCTATGTACAGCCTATAAAGGTTAGACTAAGGTGAAGGGACACCAGGTCCTCGGGGGGACAGCCGACCGAGGAAGAGGTGGAGGAGGGAGAGAAAGACCCAGAGATGAGGAGAGAGGCTGGTGGAGGGGGAGAGAAAGACCCAGAGAGGAGAGATAGAGGCTGGTGGAGGGGAGAGATAGACCCAGAGAGGAGGAGAGAGGCTGGAGGAGGGGAGAGAAAGACCCAGAGAGGAGGAGAGAGAGCTGGTGAGAGAGAGGCTGGAGGAGGGAGAGAGAGACCCAGAGAGGAGGAGAGAGGCTGGAGGAGAGAGGCTGGAGGAGGGGAGAAAAGACCCAGAGAGGAGGAGAGAGAGGCTGGGAGAGAGAGGCTGGAGGAGGGAGAGAAAGACCCAGATAGAGGAGAAGGGCTGGAGGAGGGGAGAGATAGACCCTAGAGGAGAGAGAGGCTGGAGGAGGGGGAGAGAAAGACCCAGAGAGGAGGAGAGAGGCTGGTGGAGAGAGAGGCTGGAGGAGGGGACAGACGCCCAGAGAGATGAGATAGAGAGGCTGGTGGAGAGAGAGGCTGGAGGAGCGAGATACGACCCAGAGAGGATGAGATAG
>CAEFZP010002768.1:20000-33672 GCA_903064625.1 Mallotus villosus | reverse complement strand
AAGAGAGAGGGAGGAGACAAGCAAGAGAGAGAGGACAGGGCAGGAGACAGCCAGAGGACCAACAGATGGAGGCAGAGGAGAGGAGCCGAGGACCTTTTTGAACAGGGGTCGTTGAAGTGAGCAGATAGGAGAGTTAGAGTACTCTCCCATGTTCAATAGGGTAGTATTTTCAAAAGTCTCAAGGGGCCATTTATTCACATCATATTGACTGACAGCAATATTGACTACATGACATAAGCCAAACCACATCACTGTGATCCCCCGTAACATTCCAGGGCGTTACGTGTGTGTGTGTGTTGTTGCAGTAACAAACAAACAGAAAACAACACACACCACACAAAGGGGCCGTTGTGGTTTTTCTGAAGGGATCCTGGGCCGTGGTTATCCTGTCACTCATTGTCTCTCAACACAGGAGACACTGGCTGGAAATTGAAGCAGTTCCCGCCTAGCTCTTCTCTGAAGGGGGGAGAGGAGGCGAGCGCAAGAGCGCGAGCGAGAGAGCGCGAACAGGGGAGCCGAGAAGAGAAGGAGATAGCGCGCGAAGAGAAAGAGCGCCGGAGAGCGACGCGGGGGAGCGAGAGAGAGAGAGAGAGAGAGGCGGAGAGAGGAGAGGAGATAGAGAGTAAGAGAGAGAGAGAGAGAGAGAGTAGAAGAGAGATAGAGCGAGGGAAGAGAGTAGAGAGAGAGAGGAGAGAGTGGGGGGGGAGTAGAGAGAGAGAAGATTAGAGAGGGAGAGAGAGGAGGAGAGAGAGAGAGAAAAAAGAGAGAAGGATGGAGAGAGAGAGCGAGAGAGAAAGAAGAAAAGAAGGGGAAGCGAGAAGAAGAGAAAGAAAAAAAAGAGAGGAGAGATAGGAGAGAGCGGAAATAGCAAAAGAGAGAGGAGAGAGAGAAGAGAGAGAGAAGAGGAGAGAGAGAGAAGAGAGCGAGAGTAGAGAAAAAGTAAAAAGCGAGAGAGACGAGAAAGAAATACGAAGAGAAGAGAGCGAGAGAGAGAGAGAAGGATAGAGAGAGAGAGAGAGAGAGAGAGAGAGCGAACGAGGGAGAGAGAGAGTAGAAATGAAAAAGAAGAGAGAGAGAGCAGAGCGAGAGAAGAGAGAAGAAAAAGAGAAGAGAGAGAGGGAGGATGCGAGGGAAAGATGAGAGGGAAAGAGAGAGGACGAGAGAGATAGGAACAAGAGAAGGGAGAGAGTTAGAAATGTAAGAAAAGAGTAGAAATATAGAAAGACAGATAGCTGTGATATAGTAGGAGAGCGAGATAGAAAGATTATAAATATATCTCCTATATATATTGAAATATATATATTTATTATAGTATATATAGATCTATATTATAACTCTAACATAGATATATATCTATATATATATCTACTCTATATATATATATAATATATATTATAATATAAATATAAATATTTAATTTCCGTACTTATCCATATATATGTGTTAAATATATCTTTATAAATATGTTAATGTGGGAGTGAGAGCAGCAATCTGTGTGTGTGTGTGTGTGTGTGTGTGTGGGTGTGTGTGTGTGTGTGAGAGTGTGTGTTGCCGTGTGTGTAGTGTGTGTGTGTGTTGGGTGTGTGATGTGTGGTGTGTGCGTGTGTGTGTGGTGTGGGTTGTGTGTGTGATGAAAGGTGTGCCTGTGTGTGTGTGTAGGGATGGAGAGTGTGTGGTAGGTGTGTGGGTGTGTGAGAGAGAGAGATGAGACGAGCGAGAGAGAGATGAGAGAGCGAGAGAGAGAGAGAGAGAGAGAGCGGAGAGAGAGAGGAGGAGGGAGAGAGAGAGAGGAGAGATGCAGAGCGATGAGAGAGGGAGACGAGAGAGAGAGAGAGGAGAGAGGCGACGAGAGAGCGAGAGAGAGAGAAGAGTGGAGAACAGGCTGAGGAAGAATTCAGGAGGATAAATGGGGGATAATTGGAAGTATGAGAGAGTGTCAGGTGATTGATTATGGGGGACACAGGTCGGAGACAGGTTTGTGTGTGCAGGGTTGTCTAAGTGTGTGTCAAACATGCGTCACACACACGGTTTAGCAGTCGTACTGTTCTCTTCATACACATGGTTAGCTGGGTTTGGTACTGTGAGGGACATTACTGTTAGTCTGTTTCCATACAGCAATGTGTCTTTGTTCAGTGTAACACTAGCAGCCCCTACAGGTTGATGGAGGCCATGACACCCTGTCTTCGACAGCCATTTACTCACACAATGGCTCAGGGCCAGACGTACCTGCGGCTGGGTGTAACCATGACACCCTGTCTCTAGACTCACCTCTCACTCCCAGCAGCTCCTCTGATGTTCTGCAGGGCTCTGGGTCACGGACATACAGTAGAGAGTCTTTCATCACCTGAATATTAGAAGAGCTGACTGACACACGAGGGGTACCTAGCCTCCCAGATATGTCCAGCCTCTGATCAGGGTGTCTGTCCACTGTCCAGCCTCTCTGATGATCAGACACTTTGTGGAATCTGGGATTACAGCTCCTATACTGCCACCATGTGGCGATGTCAGACATGACATCACCACTCAAGTGACGCGTCTCTGAAAAATACCCTTTGTAGGTGGTAGTGTAGGGGGTAGGCTCTCATGTAGTGTAGGTGGTAGGCCCTTATGTAGTGTAGGGGGTAGGCCCTTATGTAGTGTAGGGGGTAGGCCTTAAGTAGTGTAGGTGGTAGGCCCTTATGTAGTGTAGGGGGTAGGCTCTCATGTAGTGTAGGTGGTAGGCCCTTATGTAGTGTAGGGGGGTAGGCTCTCATGTAGTGTAGGTGGTAGGCCCTTATGTAGTGTAGGTGGTAGGCCCTTATGTAGTGTAGGTGGTAGGCCCTTAAGTAGTGTAGGTGGTAGGCCCTTAAGTAGTGTAGGTGGTAGGCCCTAAGTAGTGTAGGGGGTAGGCCCTTAAGTAGTGTAGGGGGGTAGGCCCTTATGTAGTGTAGGTGGTAGGCCCTTAAGTAGTGTAGGTGGTAGGCCCTTAAGTAGTGTAGGGGGTAGGCCCTTAAGTAGTGTAGGTGGTAGGCCCTTATGTAGTGTAGGTGGTAGGCCCTTATGTAGTGTAGGGGGTAGGCCCTTAAGTAGTGTAGGTGGTAGGCCCTTAAGTAGTGTAGGTGGTAGGCCCTAAGTAGTGTAGGTGGTAGGCCCTTATGTAGTGTAGGGTGGTAGGCCCTTATGTAGTGTAGGGGGGTTAGGCCCTTAAGTAGTGTAGGGGGTAGGCCCTTATGTAGTGTAGGGCAGTGGTCAGCCTTGACCCTAACCTTGTGATCTATCCGAGGTATATGCATAATATAAATCATATTATCATTAACACAGTTAGAACCCTTCAACCCAGTACATTTATGTTTGGTGTTCTGCACACTGCACACAATGTTATAAACAACGGACACGTGCATTTAGACTAGATTGATGATTAGATAGATGACTATCGTCACTCTCCTCGCTAAATCATAATGTTGCTTTTCACCTCTCGTCAATCTCCTTTTGATTTAGGTTATTTTCCTCTCTACTCTTTTGGATAAGAATATGCTTATAGCAGGGAGTACACCAGTTTCTGTCAAGGTGCATAGGAACTCATCCTGAGTAGCCATTAAACAGATTTCACAAATTCTGCTGGTTGGAATTAAAAGGAAATTCAAAATCCAATAGATTGATCACGGCCGCTGCACGTCGTGGTTTCCTATTGGATGGCATCGTGAGTGAATATGATGGTTAGAGTGGCCTGGACGAGACCATTCGTTTTTACGTCTGATATATTTTATTACATATCTGAAGATTGCGGCCTTGGACCAGGAAAACAAGGAATCTCACGGGGATTAAACGGATTGCCCGAACAGTAGCGCTCTGTTACAAATCTTACTAATTCCGGTTTTAGTAGCTAACCTTATCATCATCCGCTGAACCCGTACCTCACTCTTCGTTTGATAGCAAGCTACGACACAAGCATTTGCGATGCGGAAATGATTCAATGACGAGATCAATCTCTCTTATAAACTAGAGAAGCTCGAAAACGATCAAACAATGAAGATTCCGATAGATTTGTCTTTTGTCTAGAATCATTGTTCTTTTGGCCATGATCTCTCTGCGTAGCCTACAGTTGAACGCTGCTACTGAACCACGGCTGTTGGTGGGGGGTCGACCCGAGCCCCACCGATGAGGGTTGCACTTCGGGCCAGCCACGGAGACCACGGAGAACCGGCCATAAAGAGCCTCACAAGGACTCATATAGCACCTTCGCTTCCGAGTTTCTGGAGGTCCGTTATCTGTCAGACGATGGTGAGCATCACTGTAGCATCGCTGTGTTTGCTTCCCGATGACACCAACCATATCTGACACCATTAGCATGTCTTACTAATGTAAACTAGCTTGTTTATACACAAGGTGAAGGAGCTATTTCACGCAATCATACGAGGTCTGCATTACAGTACGGTAACCGTAAACGCTAACCGTAACCGTTGGCTCATAATGATGACTGGTGTTGTCGACGTGTAAACACAAGGTCATTTGAGCATGGCCAACAACTCGGTGTGCCACTGTGTCTTTGTGCCAGTTCTTAACTGTCCATTCGTCTGGTCACAGAACACAGATCACGTTCAGCACCCTGGGCAGCTCCCTACTTATTCACCCATCTCTCTCTTCTCATCTCTCTCTCTCTCTCTCTCTCTCTAAAAGGGGGGTGCACAATCTTTCCCACAGATTTGTCTGCTTTACGGTCAGGTTAGTTAGGTTGGCTATGCTCGGCTGTCTGTTCTAAATGTGTGCTGGTTGTTCTCCAGGTACCCCTTCCCCACAGCACCTCCTGTTGATCCATTGCCAGGATCAAGGTATCGACTGTGGAGTGAACCAAGGGTTGCATCAGGTACAAACCATTTCAGTGTGTGGCTGTGCGTGTGTGCGTGTGGCGGTGCGTGTGTGCGATGTGTGCGAGCTGTCGCGAGATCTGCGCGTGCGTGTGAGGTGTAATGCTGCGTCGAAGTGTGCCAGTGCTGCGTGTGCTGCGCTACGACTTGTGGTGTCTCCCAGCAGACATGCCCTTAGTAACGCTCTGTTCTCAGAAGCGACAGTGATCTCTACGGCAGGTCTCGCGCAGTCCTTCTAGGTTTACAGTGAGTACTGGCTCGCTCTCATCTCTCTAGCGATGTCTCACACTCTAGATCTCGCAGATACGGTAGCTCTGCTCTCTCTCATCTACTCGTCTATCTCTCATCCACTCTCTCTCTCTCTCTCTCTGCAGGTATGGAGCAGCCCGGGTGTTGGTGCGATGCAGAGACGTGCTGGACTACTCTGATCGAGCTACGCAGGATCGGGACAGATGTGGATGAGCTGACAGGTGCAGACAGCAGAGGCGGGTGGCTGTGGGTTTTTCTCCTCAGACAAGAAGATGGTGAGCTGCTGTCATGGAAACCACACACTTTGACTTGTTGAAGATGTTAGTATTGAATCATGCTCTTATCTGTGAAATTCTGCAGTGGGGGAAAGCTATTAACTCCACCCATGATCACCCAAAGTTGGAAAAAATAATAACACATTATTCTTTATCAGGAGGAGATGATGTCATGCGCTGGTGTCCATGACGATAACGGGCGTGTGCGTATCCACCACTTCTCACACAGTGGCCAGTGGGCAAAGAGATCAGAGGACCCGGCGCGGACAGGAGGGACTGTTCGAGAACATACAGGGTGACTGTCGCTGGTCAAGCGCCGCTGTACGTCCCCCGCGAGCGAGACGCGGTGCCTGCACTGTCGGACTGACCTGTTGCAGCCCGGCCAGACAAGGTGAGTGCCGTCTCACCAGACCGAGACAGAGTATGAGCGTCGGAGAGAGAAACGACGAAAGTAGCGAAGAGGAAAAAGGAGCACGAGAGGAGAAGAGAGCGGCCGAGCGAGACAGAGATAGAGAATAGACGACTTGGGAGATTAGAGCAGCGAAGAGAAGAGCGAGGAAGAGCAAGGGCAGAGAAGAGAAGAGAAGAGAAGAGAAGCGAAGGAGTAAGGGGAGAGAGGGAGAGGAAAGAGAAGAGAAGAGAGGAAGATGAAGAGGAGAGAAAGGAGAGGAGGAGCAAGAAAAGTCAAAAGAGGAGCGACGACGGAAACCGAAAAGAACCGAGAGAAAGCAGAGCACGAGAAGCGAGAAGAGAGAGACGCGAAGAGACAGAGGACGAAGGAGCAGAGCAGAGAGCCGAAAACGAAGGAGAAGAGAAGAGACGAGAAGCGAAGCGAAGAGAAGAGAGAGAAGAGCGAGAAGAGAAGACGAAAAGAAAGAGAAAAGAAAACGAACAGAGACGATGAAGAGAAGAGAAGAGAAGAGAAGAGAAACGAAAGAAAAGAAAAGAAACGACGAGCAAAGAAAGAGCATATAATGAAAGACGAACAGAACAGAGAAAAGAAGAGAAGCAAAGTCGAGAAGAGAAGAAACGAAACAGGACAAAAGAAAAATGAAACGAAAAGGAAGAGCCCAAGAAAAGAAATCACAGCCCCATCCCGCACCTCAACTCCACCGCAACGGACCACTCGCTACAGATCCTCTCAAAGCCACTGAAAACGAAACGAAAAGAAACCTAAGCTACGCTACACCTACTCTGAAAATAAGAGAATTAGACCGACACTCCACTCCCCGCCCCTACTACACCTTCCCTACTATCCCTCCCTAGCTCACTCTCCTCTCCTATCCTCTTCCTCTCCTCTCACGACAGGCTCTACAACAGACATGACATTGACGCTCCCCCCGTCAGTGATCACATGATCAGCATCTATAAGTATGAGGACATCTTCATGCCCTCCACAGCCTACCAGACCTTCTCCTCTCCGTTCTGCCTACTGCTCATCGTGGCTCTGACCTTCTACCTCCTCATGGGCACCCCGTAAGCAGGGCAGCCCAGAATGAGGAAGAGGAGAGACAAGAAAAGGAGAGAAATGGAGAGTCTGCAATAAGACCTGTCTACATCCTGAATACGGGGTGCTATTACATACAGAATACTGTCTATTCATATTATTAATGCCTGGCACAAATGAGAGAAATTATAAAGCCAACGATTAGTGTTATCATAACAACCTAACCCTAGCCCTAGTCAGACAATGGTTCCAGCCACTGTAGATAGAAGAGATCATAGCATATAGGTTTAGCAGGTATTTGATTTGATATATTTATGTTAAGCACTGCGAGTATTACAAGGATTAACCAACACACTTCCCAGTGAACCCGTATTCGTCTTCTTATAACTTTTAATTCTAATGCATGCAGAAGATCAGTCTGGACCACTGACCCATGTAAGGATCATTAACGAGACACTAAAGCATGAAGAGCTCGGACAGGGGACCAGCCGAGCGCACACCTGCTGTGCTGCAAGCAGGCAGGACCAGAAACCGTCTGACTGCGCTCCTGAAGTGTTGGAGGTCAAGTTCTTCCTGTGGCGGCCATGTTGTTGAACATCCTCCTTGTGAAACTGTTGGAGAGATGTTCTTCTTGGCTTCTCTGCTTGCCCGTAGAATGTTGTCCAGATAGAGTGTGTCGCTGTATTTGTCTTTCAAAGCCACAATTACATACCGAGTTTTGTGTTCAGCATATGAGGAGAGTAGATGTGTCTGGGAAAAGTTGTTTACTTGTAGGTCTGCTGTGGTTGGTGTAACGGATGGTGTGTGTAACTGATGGTGTAACGGATGGTGTAACGGATGGTGTGTAACGGATGGTGTAACTGATGGTGTGTAACGGATGGTGTTGTAACGGATGGTGTAACGGATGGTGTGTAACGGATGGTGTAACGGATGGTTTGTAACGGATGGTGTAACTGATGGTGTAACGGATGGTGTAACGGATGGTGTGTAACGGATGGTGTAACGGATGGTGTAACGGATGGTGTAACGGATGGTTGTAACGGATGGTGTAACTGATGGTGTAACGGATGGTGTAACTGATGGTGTAACGGCCACACAGACCAGGAGAGCTGAGTGTTGGTCTGGAGGGCGAGGGTTGTTCACTGGCCCCAAATGACTCCTGTTCTACATAAATGCAATATCACACCCACAGCAGCATAAGTCCAGACGGTTGTACACTATTGTAGCTCTTCTGGCTACCACAGCCACTGTCCCAACATTATGAAATCTCTCTCACTAAACTAGTTGTTTGCTCGGAAATGCTTCCCACTGAAAATGCCTGAGTTGCTAGTATTTGTTATCAATTAAACTGTCTTTAGAAAATAATTATCTTTTGTTTTATTACATGGAAGACTAGTCTAGTATCGCGGTACGGACACATTATACACTACGTTACCCACAATGCCCTTTTTCGGTTACGTCAACGTGACGTCGACTTTGTTTTTTCCTTGTGGTGAGATCCGTTGTTCACGTAGCGAAAGCAGGAGACTGAGGCAGACCAGTGAAGATGGCAGACGAGGATTCGGGGACCGAGGCAGCTGCTGCCGCTCCCCCGGAGAGCCCTCAACCTGCCCGGCCTCACTTCGTCTCCTTCTCCGAGAGTGTTCAGCCCGCAGTAGGCATGGTGAGCCAGTTGCTAACCCACCCTTCGTCCCTCAAATTTGACAAAAATATCAAACAGGCCTTCTACAACACCGGGGCTATGATCTTTGTCGCAAGTTGTTGTGGAGCTGCTGTCCTGGTTTACTTTATCCTGGAAGCGTTTCTCCGGCCGCTACTATGGGCAGTGCTCTGCGGGACTTTCCTCCACCCGTTCAAGCACTCCCTGGCCCGCCTCGGCCGCTCCTGGCTCAACAGTCTCCAAGACACCGGGACGCCGATAGTTGTTGGGACTCTGCTGGTGCCTGTGTGGTGCGTGAACCACGGGGGTGGAGGCGTTGGGATCCTTGGTCCTGGAGAGGCTCGTGGTGCTCATGGTGCTCGGGGTGGGCGCGCCGCTTCTCTACCTCCTCTTCCTGCTCTGGAGGCTGGTCGGCATGCAGGTGATCCTCGGGCAAGCGTGTGTGACATCATCGGGAGCGTGCTGGACTGCTTCCAGTCCATGTTGGTGAGTGAAAGGGGCAGACAGCGGGCCACGCGCCCCGGCCACACACAACAGGAAGGTACATTAGACTGGATCAGACGGTGGGCGTGGCAGGGTTACTTAAACCAACCATAACTGTCACGATTAATATGCAGAAAAAACACAGGAACTTGGTTTCTGTTTAACAATTCATTAATAGTACATTTATGGAACAGAAATAGGAAACATACTGTAACACTTCATCAGGGTCCCTGTGACGTCCTCAGACCGTGTTCCGTGTCAGACTTCTCTAAGCGCCTGAGCAGATGTCAGAGTCTTTGTGTGAACTAGGGGTTGGAATCATGTCTTTTATTGTCAGATGCACAGATCAACACAAGGTCAGACTGGGCACTGAAATTCTTAAGACAAGACAACGCAAGCACCTGGCATAACATAACATATAAGTACACTGAACATAAATTATATCTATGCTGAGTTTAAATGAGTAAACCTCCTAAATATACAGATACATATAAATATTACAATATACTAAACCCTAAATATGCATAATAACCTATTGCTAACCCTATAAACCTATTCTAAACTAAGTGAAGTACAGTGAAGTACAATAGTGCAATATTACTGCACCCCAATATTACTACTCCTACACCACCCCTAGAGTGGACCGTTGCAGACTGATGTTGAGATCATTTATTTTCAAGACACTTTTCAATGTATTTCTGTTTCCCTCTGCACCTCCTTACTCTCTCTTCTCTCTCTTCCCTCCCCCAGGTGTGTACAGTAGTGGTGGGGGTACATTCTAGCTGTGGTCTTCCTGTGGAGCCCCAGTACGCAGCGAAGCCTGAGGACTCTGTCTGTTCCTGTCTGGGCTATCCTGCTCCTCTTCCTGGGTGAGGTGGGAGAGGATAGGTGGGGAGGGGATGAAGAGATATGGGAAAAGACCAGGAGACAGTGAGCCATGCATTCCATGGTGGACTATCCTCTTCAGCCTGGCCGAGAGAGAAGCTACATCCAGCCAGCCTGGAGCTGCTGTTAGAAGATAAGCTACATCCAGCTAGCCTGGAGCTGCTGTTAGAAGATAAGCTACATCCAGCTAGCCTGTAGCTGCTGTTAGAAGATAAGCTACATCCAGCTAGCCTGGAGTTGCTGTTAGAAGATAAGCTACATCCAGCTAGCCTGGAGCTGCTGTTAGAAGATAAGCTACATCCAGCTAGCCTGAAGCTGCTGTTAGAAGATAAGCTACATCCAGCTAGCCTGGAGCTGCTGTTAGAAGATAAGCTACATCCAGCTAGCCTGTAGCTGCTGTTAGAAGATAAGCTACATCCAGCTAGCCTGGAGTTGCTGTTAGCTTTGAGGCGGCTGCCTCCAGAACATGAACAGCAGAGGGGTTGGGCACTGTGGTATTGTGAAAGTTAAAACAAAGGCTTCTCTCTGTTTAAAGGTCCATCGTACCACCACACACACGCTCACACACATGCACATGCACAAACGTGCACTGTTCAGTGTGTATTTCAAGGCTGTCCTGAGTATTAATAGCAGCAGGGTTGTTGCAGAGGAGAGTTGATAACCTTTAATCCTGAAATGTGAAATGCATCTGAGAGTTGAAGACTGTTTGAGGAGAAGCTTCAAGCTAACACCAAAGTGGTGGTGTGTTGTTGATGAGAGTTTTTGTAGTGGAACTCTTGTATAACACTCTTCCTGTCTCTGTCCATCCCCCCTCCCCTCCAGTGTCTCTAACGGGGTCATGGAGAGTTCCCATATGTGTGGTGGTCGTCTGTCTTCTGATAGTGGGTTCCCAAGAAAAACCACCGGTCCCGGGAACAGGTGTAATCTCTCTCTTTTACTCACTTACACACACAGTACAGTGAAACTAAACCATCACAATTACTGGCACTTTGAACACTCCATCCGCTTTTGTTCTACCATTTCCCTACCTCTCCTCTCCCCTCTCCTTCCTCCCACCTCTCCTCTCCCCTCTCCTTCCCCCCACCTCTCTTCTCTCTGGAGGTGAGTTACCTGGTCAGGTATTATCGTTTGCTGCTAACACCATCTACATGGCCATCTCCTGCAGCAACCTGTGCATGAGCCCAGGTGCCAGCAGACCTGCGCCCCCTAGAGGTGAGACTACAGGCACCCCCTCCACCTCTCATGCATGCTCAGTGCAGGTCATTGTCCGTGTGACGACTAAACTAATGTTTCTCCTTTTTCTCTCCCTTTCTGTCTCTGTATCTCTCTCCTCCCTCCCCGTCTCTCCTCCCCCGTCTCCTCCCTGGGTAGGGGGTGTGCCCCCCCCCACCCCCCTCTCCTCCCGGGCCCCGAGGCCTGAGGCCGGGGGGCTGTTCTACCGTGAGAAGAGCTCCCAGAGAGCCAGCGACATCTACTTTGTCATGCTGCTCTGGGCTGTCTTGCTGGTGCAGGTGTGGCTCAACCTGTGGATCCTGCAGCTGCTCCCCATTCCTGTGGCCGGTACACACACACACACCACACACCACACCACACACACACAGCAGCTGCTCCCCATCCCTGTGGCCGGTACACACACACACACACACACACACAGCAGTATGTGGCGACCACATGCACAATGATGCACACACACCACACTTGCACAGAAACTGACAGTTTCCAAATCAAATGATTACAAATGTCAGACTGAGTGTGTTTGTGTTTTGTAGTATGGGTACTGAAGAAGATCGTGGTGCGTTTTGGCCTGAAGGGATTTGCTAAGCGGAGGCTGATCTCCTGGTGGGAGGTGCTGCAGAGCTTCTGCTGTGAGCGACAGGAAGCCATCCTACCTGGACCAATCAAAGGCCTTGCTCAATTCCTGCTCCGTGTCGACACCAAGGTAACGCACCCACAACCTTTCACTGAGCGATACACTAAACCTGCATGTTCCTGTCAGTCCCACACTGGTGAAGATAGTTATAATGTTGCAGAAGTCATAGCAGTTTGTCATGGAGAACAGCCGTCTTTTGAAGCAGCTGATTGGTCATTGAGGGGGAAGTACTCACTGTGAGTTCTGCCAGGTCGATGAGAGGAAATTAAACATTAAAATGTAAACATGACATTTTAAATCATTTATAAGATTGCTGTCTGCTGCATGTCAGAGTCCCCTCACCTCCTCGTCTCACACGCTAGCTTGACGTCCACGCCTGCACTCTTTTTCTGGTCCAAGCATTTGTTGACACCTCTGATATCCAATTACAATGATTAGCATCCCTCTCAAAACGTATAAAACTTCCTGCACCCAATCACAACCTGCCTGCCCCACTCTCCTTTGTTAGCCCCGCCTCCTGTACCGCACATACCAGTATCTTGGTGTGTACCAGTATCCTCCTGGTGTGTACCAGTATCCTCCTCACTATCCCGGTCTGTTCAAGAGGCTGAGTTCTTGTTGCTAGGGTACCATGTGCCCCATAATAATCCCTGAATGTGTCTCTGTCTCCTCCTAAAGCTGTGGCGTTGGTTTAACAAGCAGGTAATAACCTGGAAGAGTGCTGAGAGAGAGGTCATGCAAGTGTATGCGTGCGCTTATAAGCATGTGTGTGTGTGCGTGTGCGTGTGCGTGTGCGTGTGCGTGTGCGTGTGAGTGTGAGTGTGAGTGTGAGTGTGAGTGTGAGTGTGAGTGTGAGTGTGAGTGTGAGTGTGAGTGTGAGTGTGAGTGTGAGTGTGAGTGAGCTTACCGTGCTGTACAGTGATGTCACGCTCTCCCCATCCACTGTCATCCCTCCATCCTGTCCACCTGTGTACGCCCCCTGACCTCACTTCCTGCTTGCTTCTTGCTACATCCTGCTGAGGCTACGGTGGGGTGAGCTCATTGGCTCCTCAGCCCTCCGTAGTTTCTTCCCACTGTGACCTGATTGGTCGGCTTCAGAGTGTTTGAGCTGCATGTAGCTGATGGGGCGGGGTTTCTGTAACCAGGACTGTATGTTGACCACCTGACTGAGGGCAGGGGGAGGGGGAAGGGGGGGTAACATATCTGTGATAGAACAGGTCCAGTGTGGGTGGTACACTGGAAAGGAGAGGGGGTGGGTTGGGTCACTAATCCTTATTAGAGTTAGGGTTGGTTGTGCACAAACATATATTGACAGTATATGGTTAAATACATGGTGACTGTGATCACCAAAGTGTCCCAGTAATGCTTAGTCCCATGACCTATTTAAAGTGCTCACTTTCCTTACTTACTCTAGCTAACATGCTGACATGCTATCTGACATGTTCATATTAAACTACACAGAGCTGTCTCAATCCCACACAGAGCTGTCTCAATCCCACACAGAGCTGTCTCAATCCCACACAGAGCTGTGTCAATCCCACAGAGAGCTGTGTCTCAATCCCACACAGAGCTGTCTCAATCCCACACAGAGCTGTCTCAATCCCACAGAGAGCTGTGTCTCAATCCCACAGAGAGCTGTGGTACGTTGAGCTGTCCTGTCAGAAGAGAGTTTAGCAGCAGTACTGAGATACCCTACCTGGGCTGTGTGGGACAAACTCACACACTAACCCTCCTGACACCTGGTGGTGACTCACACAGGGTTTGAAAACATCCTTGATGGTTGGAAGACTTGGGACATAGAGAAACCTGTGTGATTAGCATCTGTCATCTCAGATAAACCGAGAGAAGGTGGAAAAGAAAGCGAGAGATGTTTTTATTATCAGGAGCGAACAAAACCAGGCAATGACCAGAAACATTGTGATGATGATTAACAACATCATGACCTTTTAGAAAGGCTTG
>CAEFZP010002768.1:0-17500 GCA_903064625.1 Mallotus villosus | reverse complement strand
GTGTGTGTGTGTGTGTGTGTGTGTGTGTGTGTGTGTGTGTGTGTGTGTGTGTGTGTGTGGTGTGTGTGTGTGTGTGTGTGTCAGCTGGCTTCCAGAGGCACAGGTGGTCCAGAAGGCTCTGAACTCAGCTGCCACCAACGTCTACCAGCACGGACGAGAGTGGATCACTAACAAGGTGTGTAGCACAGGGTCTACCAGCACGGACGAGAGTGGATCACTAACAAGGTGTGTAGCACAGGGTCTACCAGCACGGACGAGAGTGGATCACTAACAAGGTGTGTAGCACAGGGTCTACCAGCACGGACGAGAGTGGATCACTAACAAGGTGTGTAGCACAGGGTCTACCAGCACGGACGAGAGTGGATCACTAACAAGGTGTGTAGCACAGGAACCCTGCTGGACTAGGCACCTGAGGGCCGTGTCTGTAGAACCTCATGGATTTCTGTTTATGTGTGTGTGTGTGTGTGTGTGTGTGTGTGTGTATGTGTGTGTGTGTGTGTGTGTGTGTGCAGATCCATAAGATGTTAGGGGATAAGGGGAATCACACAGCTGTCATTGAGAAGCAGGTTCTAGAACTTTGGGACCGACTCTACCACTCCTGGTTCGTCAAGGTAACACACATACACACTCTCCATAATCATGCTTATCAGCTTAAATATTGGATGAGTCTGACTATGAGGGTTTGTGTATATATCTGTGTGTGTGTGTGTGTGTGTGTGTGTGTGTGTGTGTGTGTGTGTGTGTGTGTGTGTGGTGTGTGTGTGTGTGTGTGTTTCAGAACACGACACAGGCAGGGCGTCACGGCCGGGGGAAGCTGGCTGTGCAGAGGCAGGGCAGCTGGCTGGGGGAGATCCTAGACTGGCAGGATGTGGCCTCCTTCGTACAGGAGAACATCGAGACCTTGCTGTCTGTGAGTGTGTGCTGTTTCTATACTGTCTGTGTTGTGTGTGTGTTCTCACTTTGTGTTTGTGTCCTGGGTGGGTGTACTGGTGGTGTGTGTGATGTGGGTGTACTGGTGGTGTGTGTGATGTGTGTGTACTGGTGGTGTGTGTGATGTGTGTGTACTGGTGGTGTGTGTGATGTGGGTGTACTGGTGGTGTGTGTGATGTGTGTGTACTGGTGGTGTGTGTGATGTGTGTGTACTGGTGGTGTGTGTGATGTGTGTTCTAACCCTAACCCTAGATCATGGAGTCTCTGTGGGTAGTGATGAGTCGAAACGTTGGGCTGCTGTTTTCCACGACCACCACTCTCCTCACCGTCCTGTTCCACAGTGGCTCAGCTCTGCTCAACTTTGTCCTGAGCCTGGTGAGTCTCACAGACACACTTTCACTCTCTGCTGTTTTGCGACTCTCTCTTTGCTCTGTTATATCATGTGTGTGTGTGTGTGTGTGTGTGTGTGTGTGTGTGTGTGTGTGTGTGTGTGTGTGTGTGTGTGTGTGTGTGTGTGTGTGTAGGTCATCTTCCTGACCACCCTGTTCTACCTGCTGAGCTCCAGTGGAGAGAACTACAAGCCCGTCAAGTGGGTGATCAGTCTCACCCCGCTCTCCCAGCCCGGAGCCTCCTCCAACATCATAGGCCAGTCTGTGGAGGAGGCCATCAGGTACACACACACACACACACAGTCTGTGGAGGAGGCCATCAGGTACACACACACACTGTGGAGGAGGCCATCAGGTACACACACACACACACACAGTCTGTGGAGGAGGCCATCAGGTACACACACACACACACACACACACACACACACACACACACAGTCTGTGGAGGAGGCCATCAGGTACACACACACACACACACACACACACACACACACAGTCTGTGGAGGAGGCCATCAGGTACACACACACACACACACACACAGTCTGTGGAGGAGGCCATCAGGTACACACACACACTGTGGAGGAGGCCATCAGGTACACACACACACACACACAGTCTGTGGAGGAGGCCATCAGGTACACACACACACACACACAGTCTGTGGAGGAGGCCATCAGGTACACACACACACACACACAGTCTGTGGAGGAGGCCATCAGGTACACACACACACACACACAGTCTGTGGAGGAGGCCATCAGGTACACACACACACACACACACACACATATACACACACACACACACACACACACACACACACATATACACACACACACACACACACACAGTCTGTGGAGGAGGCCATCAGGTACACACACACACACACACAGTCTGTGGAGGAGGCCATCAGGTACACACACACACACACAGTCTGTGGAGGAGGCCATCAGGTACACACACACACACACACAGTCTGTGGAGGAGGCCATCAGGTACACACACACACACAGTCTGTGGAGGAGGCCATCAGGTACACACACACACACACAGTCTGTGGAGGAGGCCATCAGGTACACACACACACACACACAGTCTGTGGAGGAGGCCATCAGGTACACACACACACACACACAGTCTGTGGAGGAGGCCATCAGGTACACACACACACACACAGTCTGTGGAGGAGGCCATCAGGTACACACACACACACACACAGTCTGTGGAGGAGGCCATCAGGTACACACACACACACACAGTCTGTGGAGGAGGCCATCAGGTACACACACACACACACACAGTCTGTGGAGGAGGCCATCAGGTACACACACACACACACACAGTCTGTGGAGGAGGCCATCAGGTACACACACACACACACACACACACACACACACACACACACACACACTCACATATACACACACACATATACACACACACACACACTCACACACACTCACACATATACACACACACACACACACACACATACACACACACACACACACATACACACACACACTCACATATACATACATATACACTCAAACATACATACACACACATAAATAACACACACATATACTGTGTATATATATCATATAATAACTGTGTGTGTGTGTGTGTGTGTGTGTGTGTCAGAGGGGTTTTTGATGCGTCTCTGAAGATGGCTGGCTTCTACGGCCTCTATACCTGGCTCACACACACCATCTTTGGCATCAACATAGTCTTCATTCCTTCTGGTAAGTATTGTGTGTGTGTGTGGTATAATGACCTGGCCTTGATGAACCTGACCCCCCCTCACCTCCCTCACCCCCCTCACCCCCCCCCCGTAGCTCTGGCTGCCATCCTGGGGGCCGTGCCATTCCTGGGGACCTACTGGGCGGCGCTGCCTGCTGTGTGTGACCTGTGGCTGGCTCAGGGAGAGGGGGTGAGGGCTCTGATGCTGCTCTTCTGCCATCTGATACCAACATACTTTGTAGACACGGCCATCTACTCTGACATCTCAGGGTAAGAGGGGGTGAGGGGATCTGTGTGTGTGTGTGTGTGTGGTGTGTGTGTGTGTGTGTGTGTGTGTGTGTGTGTGTGATGTCCATGTGTGTGTGTGTCTCTTCCGTGATGACACGTTGGTCCCCTCTGTGTGTAGAGGGGGGCACCCCTACCTGACGGGCCTGGCTGTGGCTGGTGGAGCGTACTACCTGGGTCTGGAGGGAGCGATCATCGGGCCCATCCTGCTCTGCATCCTGGTGGTGGCGGCTAACATCTACAGTGCCATGCTCATGAGCCCCAGCTCTGCCCAGCCAACACCCGTCCAAGCAAGCTGGCCAGTGTATCCCTCAAGGTGTGTGTACACACTCACATGTTTTAGAGCTACACGGGTTATTTTCAAGTCATTTTTAAAAACTGTTTTTTTCTCTTCAGGCCTTTCACAGACTCCACCCCCTCGGTGCTGAAGAGAGCGAGCGATGACTGAGAGGGGTGATTCTGACTTCCCATTGGTTGGTTTTCTAAGAGTAAACAGCCCCATCCCTGACGCCCTGTGCTACAGGGTCGCCCTGATGGGGCAGGAGCCATGGTTACCCAGAATGCCTTCTGCTCTGTGCCTCAGCTCAACGTCAGCGCCACATTAGGCACAGTATTTGCTGTTTGGTGAAATATATATATATATATATATAATTGAATTCAGTCCCTCGATATTATGGTAAAATGTGTGGGTTAGGGCGTTAGGGAATCTCTCCCTCTGCAGACGGGCTTAGCCATGCTACCTCTTTCTCCCCAGAGGTCAAAGTTCAGACAGGTCGTTCATTGTTAAGTGTTGCATTAGTTCTGTGCTGTTATCTCATACAGCGCTCAGGCCTGATCCTAGAAGAGCCATGTGACGGTCTGAGGACCTCATGTGTCATGTTTCAGCTCACCTCAGTCTGACTGTCCCATGGAGGACCTCAGGTGTCATGTTTCAGCTCACCTCAGTCTGACTGTCCCATGGAGGACCTCAGGTGTCATGTTTCAGCTCACCTCAGTCTGACTGTCTGAGTACCTCGTTAAGAGCAGCTCTCTGAGATGGAGGCTGGGCTGGAACATGGAGTATGCTGTCCCCTGCATCTCTCTAGGATCTGGCTGGGCTGACTCTGTTTTTATGCTTGTTTTATCACGTTTACTGTTAAATGTAAATATCATTGATATTGATGTGGTTCCCTACCTTGTTCTTTGATGTCTGTCATGTTAAGCAGGTACCTCGCATGGTGATTAGCTCTGTATTCAAGCACTTCCTGTGCTGTGAGTTAGGACTTCCTGTGTGGAGGCCCTGCATATCGGTTACCTCAGATGAATGTTTTGATAAGGTTAGGATTGATATTGGGCATGGCCTGTTTAGTGCCCCTGTGTATCTATGATCTGTCACTCAGACATCGTCACGTTTACCACACACAGTTCACTCAACACTCAGTGATATCAACTGCATCACATTCACACACACCACACTTATTATAAAACACTTACAAATATACATTTGTATACACCAATTAAACTAGTTGTACAGATAATTAATCTGTAATCCACATCCACAGCAAACATGGCTAATCTGCTTGACGGGTAACATTGGTTAAAGTGTAATCTAATGATAGAGACTGGCCTGGATGATGTAACCCTAACCCTGGCCTGGAGATGTGCCAATACCCCGAGACTAAGTACTTTGGAATGTATCTTTGCTGTGTTTTCTACTGGAAATGCACTGAGCTAATAAACATGACCATTTTGAACTAAGAAGGTGTCTGTCTGTAGCCTGGTCCAAACCAGACTCTCGTACATCACGAGTCTGGGATTGCTCTAGCCTGGTCCTAACCAGGCTTTTTAATGAGATCCTTTTTCCATGCAGAGTGGGCAGGGTGTAGAGGCAGGGTCAGAGAGGCAGGGTGTAGAGGCAGGGTCAGAGAGGCAGGGTAGAGGCAGGGTCAGAGGCAGGGTAGAGGCAGGGTCAGAGGCAGGGTCAGAGAGGCAGGGTAGAAGCAGGGTCAGAGAGGCAGGGTAGAGGCAGGGTCAGAGAGGCAGGGTAGAGGCAGAGTCAGAGAGGCAGGGTAGAGGCAGGGTCAGAGAGGCAGGGTCAGAGGCAGGGTCAGAGAGGCAGGGTCAGAGAGGCAGGGTCAGAGAGGCAGGGTAGAGGCAGGGTCAGAGAGGCAGGGTAGAGGCAGAGTCAGAGAGGCAGGGTAGAGGCAGGGTGTAGAGGCAGGGTCAGAGAGGCAGGGTAGAGGCAGGGTAGAGGCAGGGTCAGAGAGGCAGGGTAGAAGCAGGGTCAGAGAGGCAGGGTAGAGGCAGGGTCAGAGAGGCAGGGTAGAGGCAGGGTGTAGAGGCAGGGTCAGAGAGGCAGGGTAGAGGCAGAGTCAGAGAGGCAGGGTAGAGGCAGGGTGTAGAGGCAGGGTAGAGGCAGGGTGTAGAGGCAGGGTCAGAGAGGCAGGGTAGAGGCAGGGTGTAGAGGCAGGGTAGAGGCAGGGTGTAGAGGCAGAGTCAGAGAGGCAGGGTAGAGGCAGAGTCAGAGAGGCAGGGTAGAGGCAGGGTGTAGAGGCAGGGTCAGAGAGGCAGGGTAGAGGCAGGGTGTAGAGGCAGGGTAGAGGCAGGGTAGAGGCAGGGTGTAGAGGCAGGGTAGAGGCAGGGTGTAGAGGCAGGGTCCCCCTCCTCTCTTGGGTTTTCCTCTCCGGGGTTAGATAACAGCTTTGAAAAATGAAATATTGTTTGTGGGAAATCCTTGATCTCTGTATCCATATAAATATTCCTGATCTATTGTGTGTGCATTCACCAATACAAATGTCGTTAAACTATTAATATCTGCCTAACTCCCAGTAATAACATTCTTTAAATCAACGAACACCTCAACACCTGAAGCAGGAGTCAGAGAGCTGAGCGGTTAGGGAATCAGGCTGTTAATCAGAAGGTTGACGATTCCTGGCCGTGCCAAATTACTTTTTGTCCTTGGGCAAGGCACTTCACCCTACTGGGCAAGGCACTTCACCCCACTTGCCTTGGGGGAATGTCCCTGTACTTACTGTAAGTCGCTCTGGATAAGAGCGTCTGCTAAATGACGACATGTCATGTAATGAGTTCCTCTCACCTGTATTACTCTCATGTGCAGCATGTACACATGATCTTCACGTACAGTAGGATTGGATAACAGCAAAATAAGGAAGACCAAAGTCCTTCTACTCTTTGTGACAGTAATCTGATCCTATATCATTCTTTATGACAGTAATCTGATATATATAGATATACTGTAAAACATGTATCTGTTTGATTTGATCCTGAGCTAAAGGTCCCTGTTGTCAAGTTTATGTCTAAGTTGCTGTTTATTAAGCCTCTCCCTCCAACCTCCTATCCAGGACAGGATCACATGATCACATGATCACATGATCACATGATCACATGATCACATGATCACATGATCACATGCTCACATGATCACATGATCGCATGATCACATGATCACATGATCACATGCTCACATGATCACATGCTCACATGATCACATGATCACATGATCACATGCTCACATGATCACATGCTCACATGATCACATGCTCACATGCTCACATGATCACATGATCACATGCTCACATGCTCACATGCTCACAAGGAGCAGAAAAGACAGGAGTCAGGCTTGTTGTTGTTGTTGTATTATTCTGTAAACGTTCTCACTTTAGTTTTGTACAACGCTTGGGTCACCTCAGTGTGGAAGCATGGTCGTACACCACAGGGTCAGACTGTGGACATCCTCTCTCCACACAGGGTCAGACTGTGGACATCCTCTCTCCCCCACAGGGTCAGACTGTGGACATCCTCTCCCCCAAATCAGTAAACACTCATTTGCACAATTCAGTCATTCAGTCTAACATGACACACTCCCCCGCCTCCACGACAAAGAAGAACAAATGAAATGTCAGAACTGTGTGTAAAGCCCTTCCCCATTGGGCAGAACTGTGTGTAACGCCCTCCCCCATTGGTCAGAACTGTGTGTAAAGCCCTCCCCCATTAGAGGCTGAAATGGTTTCAGTTTAAGAAGACGTAACGTCCTGGTGTTCTAGCCTGGGAGGGATCCAGGAGTTCAGAAGAAGTAAAAGGGAGATATGCACCCCACACACACCACACACACCCCCGTCAGGGAACACACACACACACACAACCCTCTCAGATCAGGGAGATATGCACACACACACACACACACACAACCCTCTCAGGTCAGGGAGACACACACACACACAACCCTCTCAGATCAGGGAGATAGCACACACACACACACACAACCCTCTCAGGTCAGGGAGACACACACACACACACAACCCTCTCAGGTCAGGGAGATATGTGTTTAACCAAGGGAGATATGTCTGGATCCAGGGACCCGGTCCAGGAACAACGTCTAGTTCCTCCCTGCACACTCGCAGATCTGAATGAACCCAGGACTAAGGAGGACTAAGGAGGACTAAGGAGGACTAAGGATATCTTACTTTCTGATCTAGTCTTTTGTCGAGATGTGTAAAAGTGTAGCTGCTTCTGGATAGAACTCTCCCTGTCTCTGGGTTTGGGAACTCTCCCTGTCTCGGGTTTGGGAACTCTCCCTGTCTCAGGTTTGGGAACTCTCCCTGTCTCGGATTAGGAACTCTGTAGATATATTCAAGCAGGCAGGCTGGGCCTGAGGAGACACCCCCATCATCTCCCCTGTAATGTTCTGATGTAAGACATAACTGGGATCAGATCTAGAATCAGTCTCTGTGGCCCCACTGGGCTGAGCAGGGATCTAGATACAGCAGGAATCTGATCTGAGATCTGATTGTTTAGATAGACTGGGAGGTTGATGGCCTGGGTTTATAGAATGAAGTGGACATTGGAGACAAACATGCAAACACACGCACACAAAAACAGGCACATGCACACACACTCCATTGGAGGAAGGAGCCCTTGGAGTGTAAAATATAAAGAGGAAGATATGACAGAATAGATTAAAGTGACAGTCCAGCTCAGCCTACACCCTGTGTGTGTGTGTGTGTGTGTGTGTGTGGTGTGTGTGTGTGGTGTGTGTGTGTGTGTGTGTGTGAGACTAAACAGACAGGACACGTGTCACAGGGCCATAAAAACAGATAAGAAGTAAAAAAACTAAACAAACAAAAAACATACTGCACATAAAAATCTCTAGATATCACAAACAAGTTTCTTGTTGTCCGCCACAAGCGGACCAGTCAGGTTACGGGAGAGTTGGTTGTTTGTCATGATGAGTTCACAAGCGGACCAGTTCAGGTTTTCATGATGAGTTCTTTAGTGGAGAACATTTCCTCCCCTCCTTCTAAACTCCCGATGCTGCAGTTCCAAAGGAAAACACTAGAGGGAGACAGACACTGCTGGAGGCTTGACAGAGGGGTGCTCTCACACACACACACACACACACATACACAAGGCTGTGTTGCAAATAGAGGGCATTTTCAGCGCACACATGCAATTTCTTCATATGTTTTTAACCGCAGGTTTCTTTTCCGAATGAATGAAAAAATTAAACAGAACGATCCTAAAGAAACAGCCCTCTTTGCACATCCCCTCTCCTGCCGAGACCCTAACCCTACACATGAACACGCAGCCCACGTCTCGCTGGAGAGGCAGTCAGGTAAACACACATGATGAGTCGGGACTTCAGCCTCGTCCCCTGGAAGCTGAGACAACAGACGACGTTTCTCCTCAAAAACAGCATGTTAATAGTCGCACAAGTATCATGTCACTCTCTTCCACACCTTAGGTCCTCCTCAGAACAGTTCCACAGCCTCTCTGTCTCTGTCTCACACATCCTCCCTCCCTCAGTCCCCTTTTCTGTCTCCACACCAGCGGGGGCAGACTACAGAAGGTTCTAGAGGTAGTGCCTCCTCACGTTCACACTCCTCCTGGATCTACGGTGCTCTATCCTCCCTCCCTCTCTGCCAGCCGGTGTGTGTGAGTGTGAGGACCGACAAGTCAGAAGATCTCGGGCAGGGTGACGTTGCGGAGCAGCCACTGCTGGGAGCGCGTGTGTGTGCAGTCTTTAACACTGGGAACCTGGCTGTCCTCCTCATTGGCCTTGTCCAAACACTGGTTACTGTTGACGTGCACCAGGGTCAGCTTCTGCAGGGAAGGAGGGAGGAGGGGTGACAGGTCAGTGTTTTCCAACATCCATCCATCAATCTGAATACTCAGGTGTACTTGTTGACTTGCCAAATGCAGAAACCAAGATACACACAAAAACATACCAGGGATGGAAATTAAACATTTTGTCCACCGGCCACTGTGGCTGGTGGATTTCAAAATCTACCAGCCACTCAATGTTTTTACCAGCCACTTTCTTGTTTTTAACTGCATGTGAAAATGAATACTACAAGATCTTTTGACGATTCGTGGTCTTTTATGGCTTCCAGTTTTAGGTTTTTAGTCCCAAACAGGGTTTTTCCTGGGTCAAAATGGGTCTTCGGTGCTCAAAAAAAATAGATATATATATGTTTTATTTTTATTTGTTTCTAATCCATGTATTTATTCCCAGGTTTTTTGCAATTTCATGAATTTTCTTCGTGCCTACACTATATATTATCATTCCAGGTCAAGAATACCAATGGAGGGTGCGTTGGAAATCGTTAATCAAACTTTTGTCAGCATTTTGAGTGGAAATTTCATTCGCATTTGTACAGGTGTAGTAGTCATGCACGTCGGGCTGGCCCTCGCAGCTGAACGACAGTTTACTGGCCCGCTCTGTCCATTCGCGCACCTCACAGTTGCGTATCGATCAGACAAGAAGACACGCTTCAACTCGATTACCAATTATTTGTTTGTAAACATTCAGGATGTGGCAGGATGTGGCAGAAAGAGATCTTTTGTAATGAGAATTACACCCACAGGACTATACAAATGGTAAGATTTAAAAAGACGAAAAAGGTAGAGGACAGCCTTTAAGAGAGAAAGCGATTAATGATCTGTCACATCAGAATTTTTATTTGGGTCACGAAAGTCTTGACATTTTAGTGAGAATGTCGCCTGGTAGACCGCATAGTCCTGGCGGCAGCCACATCTTCACGTCATGTCACAAAGTTCATCATTTTACAGTTTTACAGTCAATTCTACATCTAAAAAGTCGAGCAGGGCAGCTTTCAAGAGATATGGGAATTCTGCTTTCAGTCAGCTGGTCCCGATTATTTTAGTGAACTGGCAATCTGAGTGTGAGCCCGTTAGACTGTTTAGAAGTTTTTCGCGTTTTTCATCGCTGACTTTTTTTTGGCCTTAGACGCTCGGGATTTGTCATAGGATCTCGGGAAAACGGCTTAGGCGCGCGCCCACATTTTCTCTATGCTATTTTTATTTACCCGCCACAGTGGCCGGTAGGTGAAGCTAATTTCCATCCCTGGAACATACACAGACTTACTCATCACACATTCTCTCGCTCTATCTCTCTCTCACACACACACACACACACACACACACACACACACACACACACACACACACACACACACACACACTCACCACAGGGTCGTAATCCCAGAGCTGGTTACCCTTAAGGTGGTGACACTTGAGCATCATGACAGGTCCGTTGAGTTTGGACACGTCCAGACACAGGTCATCCGTCCGGATCTCCTTATTGGCTGTGTAGGAGAACACCTGTAGAGGCAGGGGTCAGGGGTGAACCCTCTCCCTGTGTTCCTCGACCTACCCATGTTCACTCCTGTCACCTTGTTCTGACTCACCTGGCCTTTCTCACCGTCTCACCCTCTCTGTCTCTCTGGTTTTCTCTCTCTGTCTCTCTCTCTCTCTGCTCTCTCTCTCTCTCTCTCTCTCTCTCTCTCTCTCTGTCTGTCTGTCCTCTTTCTCTCACTCTGTTTCGCCCAAACATGTTCACCCCAAAACCCCTTCCCCTGTCTTCGGATAGGTACCTGGTTGCCTCCCATGCCATGGCAGTTGAAGATGCCAACTTTCTCGTTCTCCTTGCGTGCCATGTTGTCCAGACACTGGTTAGTCTCCACGTTCCGGATCTGACAGGGAAGAATCACCCCAGGATGAATTACTGGTGTGTGTGTGTTTGTAGATGACCCCAGGATGAATTACTGGTGTGTGTGTGTGTTTGTAGATGACCCCAGGATGAATTACTGGTGTGTGTGTGTTTGTAGATGACCCCAGTATGAATTACTGGTGTGTGTGTGTTTGTAGATGACCCCAGGATGAATTACTGGTGTGTGTGTGTTTGTAGATGACCCCAGGATGAATTACTGGTGTGTGTGTGTTTGTAGATGACCCCAGGATGAATTACTGGTGTGTGTGTGTTTGTAGATGACCCCAGTATGAATTACTGGTGTGTGTGTGTTTGTAGATGACCCCAGGATGAATTACTGGTGTGTGTGTGTTTGTAGATGACCCCAGTATGAATTACTGGTGTGTGTGTGTTTGTAGATGACCCCAGGATGAATTACTGGTGTGTGTGTGTTTGTAGATGACCCCAGTATGAATTACTGGTGTGTGTGTGTTTGTAGATGACCCCAGGATGAATTACTGGTGTGTGTGTGTGTTGTCGATGTTTTGAGAGAGAAGGTAGGTGGGCAGATGAGTGTCTGGGTAAGTAATCATGAGTGGTGTTAGGGTTTGTAAGTCAGAGAAAATGTGTGTGTGTGTTGAGGTGTGTGTGTTGAGGTGTGTGTGTTGAGGTGTGTGTGTTGAGGTGTGTGTGTTGAGGTGTGTGTGTTGAGGTGTGTGTGTTGAGGTGTGTGTGTTGAGGTGTGTGTGTTGAGGTGTGTAAGGGTTAGGGTTACCTCTCCTAGGGAGTAGTAGTGCCGGGGTATCTGGGAGTCTGGGTAGACGTTCTCTAGATACCAGCTGAAGGGTTTACACTGCAGCTTCTGTCTCAGAGACAAGCGAGACGTGATGTCACCGTAGTCCACCTTTGTCACGCCTGTGACACAAACACACACACAAGCACACGCACACACACACAAACACACAAACACAGGCACGCACGCACACACACACAAACACAGGCACGCACGCACACACACAAACATAACACACGTTACATATACTTAAGGAACACATAAACAAACCGCTAGAAGAAAGTGGAAGAGGGATTGTTGAGTGGTTCAAGTGTCTGCCATTCCTCTGCTAGCCTGGGTTCCTCTGCTAGCCTGGGATTCCTCTGCTAGCCTGGGATTCCTCTGCTAGCCTGGGTTCCTCTGCTAGCCTGGGATTCCTCTGCTAGCCTGGGTTCCTCTGCTACACTAACACACATGCACACACAGAAACACACACACCTGGAGATATGATGTAAAAGAAGTTCTTGAAGTCGTCCATCCAGACCTCTGCCAGGCGTCGGTTGTTCTTGTTGATGATCTGTCCTGTTCCCCCAGGGAACGTGTACGGGGTGGCCTTGCGGAACACGTGACCCACGTGAGAACACGTTACGATCTCCAGCGTCCCTCCGCACTGCCAGATCTAGAACACGCCAAGCACACATGAAACACGCCAAGCACACATGAAACACGCCTCGGACCAAGAGAATTTCCTGGTATGTGTGTGTACATATGTGTGTGCGTGTGCGTGTATATATGTGTGTGTATGAGTAGTATGTGTGTGTATATAAGAGTAGTGTGTATATAAGTGAGTGTGTGTGTGAGAGTGAGACTCACCCTGAAGGAGATCTCCAGGTTTCTCCCCCCCCCAGATGTCCATGCCTGCGTCGTATGTCCCGATCTCCTGGAAGTACTCTCTGTGTATGGAGAACAGCCCCCCCGCCATGGTGGGGGTCCTGGGGGGGTGGGGGGGAACAGAGTCAGGAGTCAGATGGCTGAGCGGTTAGGGAATCAGGCTATTAATCAGTAGGTTTCCGGTTCGATTCCTGGCCGTGAGAAATGATGCTGTGTCCTTGGGCAAAGCACTTCACCCTACTTGCCTCGAGGGGAATGTCCCTGTACTCACTGTAAGTGGCTCTGGATAAGAGAGTCTGCTACATGAAAAAACTAAAAAAGAACAGATGTATGGAGGGATGAAGGGAAGGAGGTAGGGAAGGAAGGATGGGAAAAGAATATAGGGATGAAGGGAGGATGAGAGGAAGGGTGATCCGGTGGGGATCCCTCTCTGAAGTGCTCCTTCCAAGGTTTCTTCCTTTTTTCTCCTCTAGTGAGTTTTTCTGGGAGTATTTTCTATTGCTATTGACAGGAAAAGCTGCTATCTGGGTGTTTTTTTCCTGGTGTTGTTTTGCTCTGCCTGTAGGTAATACTGGGTTCTTTTCCTGACTGTTCTCACACATATATAGCTGCGCTGGCGTCAGACGCACTGAGCTGGCAACACACACACACACACCATACGAGGAAAACACATCCTGCTCGCCCCTGCGTGTGAAACGGCTGTGTACAACACGTCCAGACCACGCTGTGGAGAGGTCGCTGTGGGAACGAGGGGAATGCAACGATGTGAAAAACACCTTGGCTGTCGGCATGGTGACATGTTTAAATCTTGTTAAGGAAGCTGAGTTCATTGCCGCAGAGCTGGGCCTGGTGCTAGACGGGTCATTGAGATAAAAAGGACAACATGAAATATTTGGGGGGCTGTCCGTACGAGAGGACAACATGAAATCTGGTCGGAAATCTAAAAAAAGGCACGTAGGGGTGACCTTGCTCTGTGAGCCAGACCGAGTTTGGGGGCTGTGGGGGCTTCCTAGACAGAGTTATGGGCAAAACAAAATGAAAAACATGAAATATGGTCGGAAATCAAAAAATCAGAGCCAAAAAAGGAGCGTAGGGGGGACCCTTCACTATCCAAGATGGCGCCGACGATGGCTGCCTCGGTGGTTCGGTGCGCTGTGTTTTTGTCTTGTTTTGTCTGTTAATTCAGTGTTCTGCCAAAATATCCGGGGTTCTCTAACAAGAGAAACATTGCTAAACTTTAGGTCTACAACTCCTGCGGATTTATTTCCCACTTTTCTGCTTCCAGCGGCAGAATTAGTGGGAATTATAGTCAAGGCCACCCTCGGCTTTGTTCTAGCAGCGAAGCGTCGTAGGAGAGGAAAACGTGCCGGAGCCCTTGTGCGTCTCCGCAGGCGCGGAACACGCACAGCGTTACCGGGGATATTTCTCTCCAACGTGCGTTCGCTGAGCAACAAACTGGACGAACTTCAGCTACTGGGGTGGAAAAACAGAGACTTTCATTCATCTTCCGTTTTGTGCTTCACGGAGACATGGCTGAGTGAACTGATCCCGGACTCTGCGCTACAGCTAGCAGGCTTCAAACTGCTGAGAGCGGATCGTGACTCCCTGCTCTCTGGCAAAACGAAAGGCGGTGGTATCTGTTTTTTTATTAACAGTGGCTGGTGTGAAGATGTGACAGTGATCCTGCAGCACTGTTCTCCTGATCTGGAATCATTTTTTATAAACTGTAAACCTTTTTACTCGCCACGTGAGTTTGCTTCATTCATACTGGTCGGCGTTTACATGCCGCCTCAGGCTAGCGCCAATGAGGCTCAACGTGTGCTCGCTAGCCAGATATTGTGTGTGGAGCATGAAAATCCGGATTCCTTGGTTATTGTGCTAGGCGACTTTAACAAGGCAATCTCACTCAAGAACTCCCCAAGTACAGACAATTCATCAAATGTCCTACCAGAGAAGGGAACACTTTGGATCACTGCTACTCTACAATCAGTAAAGCATACCATGCGGTC
Source organism: Mallotus villosus (assembly GCA_903064625.1). Taxonomy (NCBI): domain Eukaryota; kingdom Metazoa; phylum Chordata; class Actinopteri; order Osmeriformes; family Salangidae; genus Mallotus; species Mallotus villosus. Next base: position 2,490 of record CAEFZP010002768.1, on the reverse strand, counting down.
CCCCGTGCAGCACTGGGTCACTCAGACCACGTCATGGTCCACCTGATTCCTGCATACAGGCAGAAGCTAAAGCGCTGTAAGCCTGTTGTGAGGACATCGAAACAGTGGACCAGTGAGGCTATGGAGGATCTGCGGGCGTGCTTGGACTGCACCGACTGGGATATGTTCATGACTGCCTCCAATAGTTTGGATGAGCTCACAGAGGCTGTGACGTCATACATCAGCTTCTGTGAGGACTGCTGTATACCAACACGCACCAGGGTGAGCTACAACAACGACAAACCCTGGTTTACAGCTAAACTCAGAAGGCTGAGGCTGGACAAAGAGGACGCTTTTAGGAGTGGGGATAAGGACAGATTCAGGAGTCGAAGAACAGGTTTAGCAAGGCTGTGAGGGAGGCTAAACGACTGTACTCAGAGAGGCTGAAGCGTCAGTTCTCTGCTAACGACTCTGCTTCTGTCTGGAGAGGGCTCAGGCAGATCACCAACTACAAGCCCAGAGCCCCCCACTCCACTAACGACTCACGCCTGGCCAACGACCTGAACGAGTTCTACTGTCGCTTTGAAAGACAATTGGAATCCCCTGAACTATCCCTTCCCTCCCCCCCCCTTCCCACCAACTCTGTGACGTCACTCTCCATTCAGGAAGGTGAAGTAAACAGACTTTTCAAGAGGCAGAACCCACGCAAAGCAGCTGGGCCGGACGCTGTCTCCCCTGCCACCCCTTAAGAACTGTGCTGACCAGCTGTCTCCGGTGTTCACCTACATCTTTAACACCTCCCTGGAGACATGCCATGTGCCAGCCTGTCTCAAGGCCTCCACCATCATCCCTGTGTGCCCCAAAAGCCCAGGCCAACTGGACATAATGACTACAGACCTGTCGCCCTGACCTCTGTGGTAATGAAGTCTTTTGAGCGCCTGGTGCTGGCACACCTCAAATCAATCACAGACCCCCTTCTGGACCCCATGCAGTTTGCCTACAGAGCCAACAGGTCTGTGGACGATGCAGTTAACATGGCCCTCCACTTCACCCTACAGCACCTGGACTCCCCAGCATCCTACGCCAGGATCCTGTTTTGGGACTTCAGCTCTGCCTTCAACACCATCATCCCCACCCTGCTTCAGGACAAGCTCTCCCAGCTGAACGTGCCTGATTCCACCTGCTGGTGGATCACAGACTTCCTGTCTGACAGGAAGCAGTGCGTTAAGCTGGGAACACAAGTCTCTGACTCCCGGTCCATCAGCACCGGATCTCCTCAGGGCTGCGTCCTTTCTCCTCTGCTCTTCTCCCTGTACACGAACAGTTGCACCTCCAGTCATCCATCCGTCAAACTCCTGAAGTTTGCGGACGACACCACCCTTATTGGGCTCATCTCTGGTGGTGACGAGTCTGATTATAGGTGGGAAGCGGCCAACCTGGTGACCTGGTGCAGCCAGAACAACCTAGAGCTCAATGCTCTTAAGACAGTGGAGATGGTTGTGGACTTCAGGAAGAATACAGCCCCACTCACCCCCCATCACCCTGGGTGACTCCCCAGTCAACACTGTGGAGTCCTTCCGCTTCCTGGGCACTATCCTCTCCCAGGACCTCAAGTGGGAACTGAACATCAGCTCCCTCACAAAGAAAGCACAACAGAGGATGTACTTCCTTCCTGCGGCAGCTGAAGAAATTCAACCTGCCAAAGACGATGATGGTGCACTTCTACACAGCCATCATTGAGTCCATCCTCACCTCCTCCATCACCATCTGGTACGCTGCTGCCACTGCCAAGGACAAGAGCAGACTGCAGCGTATCATCCGCACTGCGGAGAAGGTGATTGGCTGCAATCTGCCTACCCTCGAGGACCTAAACACCTCGAGGACCCTCAGGCGAGCGAGGAAGATTGTGGCCGACTCCTCCCACCCTGGACACTCCCTGTTTCAGTCACTCCCCTCCGGCAGAAGGCTGCGGTCCATCAGGACCAACACCTCTCGACACAAAACAGTTTCTTCCTTCTGCTGTTGGCCTCTTCAACAAGGCCAAGGGTTCACACTGACTTATTGACTTTACTTAATGACTCTAATATTCTGCACTACATTACTGCATCTTGTACATTTGTATTTTTTGTCATATTTGTATTTTTTGTATTTTTATATTGTAAATTAGGCAACTTATATTTTATTGTATATTTTATTTTAAATATAATTCCACTTTAGTATAGATAGTATAGTTATATAGTATAGATAGTTAGTATAGACAGTCCACATATTTAAATTTAAGGATACTATATGTTTATTGTATGCACCTTCCTGCCAAAGCAAATTCCTTGACTGTGCAAACTTTCATGGCCAATAAAACCCTTTCTGATTCTGATTCTGATAAGCCAGGCCAACTTTGGGGGGCTGTGGGGGCTTCCTGGACAGAGTTATGGGCAAAACAAAATGAAAAACATGAAATATGCTCGGAAATCAAAAATCCCCAGCCAGAAAAGGCACGTAGGGGGGACCTTG
>CAEFZP010002767.1:10000-11525 GCA_903064625.1 Mallotus villosus | reverse complement strand
TAATCCCAGGCTCAGGGCCGCAGGCACAAACTCCTATATAGACACAGAGGAGTGGTCCCCATGGGCTACAGTAACCCTGCTGTGACTGTGGAAGAGTGTGTGTGTGTGTGTGTGTGTCCTGTGCTGAATACAGTAAAGCTGCTTCACTGTAACCACAGATCAATACTGCTGATCAGATTCCTCCGTCAATACTGCCCCATCTGCTGCTGAGCCTGGGCAAATACCGCGCACAATGCATGTCACACACACACACACACACACGCACACACTTAGCCTCTCAGCCTCACCCACAAACACACATGCCCACACATACCAACTCGCACACACACTCATACACAACACACACAAACGCATGCGCACACACACACACACACTCTCTCTCTCTCTCCTACAGTAGAAACATCATTAATGCAGTCAGCCGGATGTTTCTGTGACCTCAGGCCCCCAGGCTCGACCCCAGCAGGTCACCCAAGAGAGGGATTAACCCTCTGTACGCCTAATACCCCCCCCCAAACGCACCAACACACCCACCCCTCATCACACCCACCACCACCCTCATCTCCCACTCAGCCCCAACACACACACACACACCACCCCCATCTCCACCCCCACCCTAAACTCTCCCACTCAGCCCCAAACACACACACCCATCCACACTCTTATCTAGACCCTCACACACCTTGACCCTCGGTAATAATCGTCTACAAATCACCACACCCCCACACCCCCCCACACCCCCCACACCCCCATCATCCAAACCTAACTACGACTGTTTTGGCTTCAGAAGGGGAGAGAGCTGGAAGTAGAGGTCATGTTTCCACCAGGGTTTAAAACACGCTCAAACATCCGCCACACAACCCCGGAAATGAACACATCAACCTTAACACCTCTGTTTACGCACACTCACACACACTCTGTCTCTCTCACACACACTCCGTGTTTCTCTCTCTCTCTCACACACTCACACACATACACACACACGCCCGCCAAAAACACAAACTGTAATCACAAAGCAGTGATATTCATTCTACATTTCCCTCTGGTAAATTAAAGATTGTTTAACTGCTCTAAAAGGGTTCGGTCTGCATCAGCACACACACACACACACACACACACACACACGTAAAACACACACGCACACACTCACACACACACACACACAACACCACACAACACACACACACACACACACACCACACACACTAACAGACCCTGTAGACAGGACAGTATGTAAACCATCCGTAGTTTGACTGAGATCAACAGAACATGACACCAGCCCATTCAACAGTTGTACGAAACCAAACACTTTATTTAGAAGGTTGCCAAGCAACTTGAGGCAGCTTTGGTTTTGATAGGCCGTAGTAAACAGCCCCAGTAGTCTGTGTTTTTATCTATAGATTTACGGAACATATGCTAACTCACGTCCTGTTCACACCTCGCACGCATGCGTGTGTGCGTGTGGTTACAGCGTGTGTGTGTCATTATCACCTGTACAGATGGTTAAATGGTCGACTCTGAACACATG
>CAEFZP010002767.1:0-5000 GCA_903064625.1 Mallotus villosus | reverse complement strand
GCCCATGACTCTAATCAGCTGACACATCTCAAACACACACACACACGCTTGTCACACACACGCACGCGTCATACACACGCACGCATGCACGCGCGTGTGTCATACGTACAGAAGCGGAGGAGTATCCACACTTCCTGATGTCTGCAGTGGGCCGAGACCACGAGGCTGTTCTCTGGGAGGAACACAGGTGGAACAGCAACAGGAACACATCTTGAACGCAGCCTTCCTGCAACTCTGGGAAGGAGATGGCCGTGACCACTGCAGGCAGAGGAGAGAGAGAGACATAGAGAGCGAGAGAGAGACGTAGAGAGCCACGGAGAGAAGAGGAGCGGAGAGAGACGACCGAGAGAGAGAGAGAGACATAGAGAGAGGAGAGATAGCGGAGAGAGATAGACAGAGAATAGATAGAGAGATAGCGAGAGAGAGCTAGAGAGAGACGAGCAGCTAGAGAACAGAGAGAGTAGAGGAGCGAGAGAGAGACACAGAGAGAGAGAGAGAGAGACACAGAGAGAGACACACACAGAGAGAGTGTGTTTTAGGTAGATGTGCATGCGTGCGTGCAGTGCATATTTGTGTGTGTGTGTGTGTGTGTGGTGGGTGTGTGTGGGGGATGCAGGCATGCATTAGCAGTACAAAGCGTTGTGTGTGTGAGACAGATGCAGGTCTCTCTGATATGGGGGTGGATATCAGTAATCTGACTCTGATGGTCCGTCTCACACTGGGCTGCAGGAGAGGAGGGAGCTGAGGGAGGCCTGTCAGACTATTGAGACGCAGCCCTTCCTCAGGTCAGGTCTCACACTGGGCAGAGGAGGAAGCTGAGGGAGGCCTGTCAGACTATTGAGACGCAGCCCTTCCTCAGGTCACGTCTCACACTGGGCAGAGGAGGGAGGCTGAGGGAGGCCTGTCAGACTATTGAGACGCAGCCCTTCCTCAGTGACTTCTGAGCCTCCGCCGCCCTGGGCTCCTGTGGGCTGCTGCAAGGCCCCCTCTGTGTTTGTGATCGGGCATGTCTGCAGACGGCTCGCTGTCAGCAGCCTCCTCTGAGCGCGCTCCGTTCCCACGACTACGCTCTGACACAGAGGCTGCTGGGAAAGACACGGCATTCCGACATAAATGTAGCATGAGTCCCCTGCCCAGTAAAACCACTGACGGACAGACTGGTGTGTGTGTGTGTGGTGTCACCTCCCAGTCCTCCTATTACCCCGGCACCTTAACATCCAGTTTAGTCTCAAAATCAAATAAACAATCCCTTTTCCTCTCAGACTGTCCACACACACACCTAGAGAGTCTCTGTAATTGAAACATAACGAGTGCTCGAGTGTGAAGGTTGTGACCTGGTGTGTCTGAATGCTCTATTACCACTGACTTTCTTTCCATTCCTCTTCTCTCTCCCATCTGCCTCTTCTGTTCATGTGTCCTTTTCTGTCACACACCACACACACCCACACGCACACACACACACATAACCTCTTCTATTCACCCACTGCTCCTACATGGTTCGTTTCTGCGCCGGAACCAAATCATTCCCACTCTCAGTAGACTGTCTCTCTCTCTGTCTCTCTTTCCGTTTGTTTTCTCTCAGTGCTAATGTAAATTCCTCCTGAACACCTTCTATCACGCGCCTGATGATCCGAGGAGAGCCCTCCCTAAACACAGCGTTCATCACTCCTTCATTACACACACACACACACACACACACACACACACACACACACACACACACACACACACACACACACACACACACACGACCACCCACACACACACCACACACAGCACACACCACACCCACACACACACATCCTGGCTGTCCCTTGGCCTTGACCTTTGACTCCGTCTCCCATCATTCCTTGGTGTTTGGGATCCCACGCACACTGGCCTCTGAACGCAAACAGATAAATCCACGGAACTTTCACACCAAACCTAAACCAAGCGCAACCCGAACCCCGACCCGACCCTCTCATCAGCCCTACATCACAGCTTCAGATGAAGGCTGCTTGACGGTTCTATTTGTACTGGGTGTGTGTTTCTGTGAGGGGGATGTGGTTAGCCCGACACAGGCTTGCCTTCATGGTCTCCAACACCTCCTCGTGTGATGGTGGACCACTGAGGGACGCTGGGGTGGGTTCTCGCTGGGGTGGGTTCTGCTGGATACACACAGAGTGAAAGTGTTTGAGCCCTTGTTTGACAGTGAGATGTTATCAGTGAGCGTGTGTGTGGTCTGCTCCTTCACTCCTCTGAGAAGCGTTTTGAATTTAGGAGGGAGGCCATCACTCCCCTCCCCTGCCTCTCCCTGCTGGCCTCTCCAGCAGACCACAGCCCCTGTGAGGAGAACAGGAGAGGAACCTCAGCAGAACCCCTCTGAGGAGAACAGGAGAGGAACTCAGCAGAACGCCCTCTGAGGAGAACAGGAGAGGAACCTCAGCAGAACCCCTCTGAGGAGAACAGGAGAGGAACCTTAGCAGAACCCCTCTGAGGAGAACAGGAGAGGAACCTCAGCAGAACCCTCTGAGGAGAACAGGAGGAACCTCAGCAGAACCCTCTGTGGAGAACAGGAGAGGAACCTCAGCAGAACCCCTGTGAGGAGAACAGGAGAGGAACCTCAGCAGAACCCCTGTGAGGAGAACAGGAGAGGAACCCTCAGCAGAACCCTCTGAGGAGAACAGGAGAGGAACCCTCAGCAGAACCACTCTGAGGAGAACAGGAGAGGAACCCTCAGCAGAACCCCTCTGAGGAGAACAGGAGAGGAACTCAGCAGAACCCCTGAGGAGAACAGGAGAGGAACCTCAGCAGAACCACTCTGGGGAGAACGGAGAGAACCTCAGCAAAACCCTCTGAGGAGAACAGGAGAGGAACCTAGCAGAACCCCTCTGGGAGAACAGGAGAGGAACCTCAGCAGAACCCCTCTGAGGAGAACAGGAGAGGAACCTCAGCAGAACCCCTCTGAGGAGAACAGGAGAGGAACCTCATCAGAAACCCCTGTGAGGAGAACAGGAGAGGACCTCAGCAGAACGCCCTCTGAGGAGAACAGGAGAGGAACCTCAGCAGAACCCCTCTGAGGAGAACAGGAGAGGAACGTCAGCAGAAACCCTCTGTAGGAGAACAGGAGAGGAACCTCAGCAGAACCCCTGTGAGGAGAACAGAGAGGACCTCAGCAGAACCCCTGTGAGGAGAACAGGAGAGGAACCTCACAGAACGCCTCTGAGAGAACAGGAGAGGACCTCAGCATAACCCCTCTGAGGAGAACAGGAGAGGAACCCTCAGCAGAGCCCCTCTGATGAGAACAGGAGAGGAACCTCAGCAGAACGCCTCTGAGGAGAACAGAGAGAGGAACAGCAGATCAATACCGAAACCTCCCCTCTTCATCCTCCAGGTCTTCCTCTACACACATAGGAGAGATCAGACAGAGAGAGAGAGAGAGAGAGAGACGAGAGAGATAGAGAGTAGATAGAGAGACATAGAGAGAGACGAGAGAATATGACTAGAGCGAGATCGAGAGAAGAGATCAGATCGCGAGAGAGAGAGGATAGAGCAAGAGAGCGAGAGGCGAGATAGATGATTCGATCTCGGTGATGACGCTCACTCTACTCACGCGCTCGCTCCTCAGCTAGCAGCTCTCTGCTCTCTCTTCTCTTACGCAGCCCCTCTCATCTCTCGTCACGATTCGCGCTACCTCTCTCGAGCTCGACTCATCATCTCTCTGCGTTCTACTCTCTCTGCGTTGTTCCGCACGCTCTTTCCACTTGTCTTCTCAGTCGCAATTCACCACGCGACGAGAGAGAGACATAATAGGGAGATGACTCAAGTAGAGAGCGAGAGAGAGCAGTGTGCAGAAAAGCGACGACAAAACGAGACTGTAAAGTGATCGTGTCCAGTAATCTTGTGGTCGTTCCGTCTTCCCGTGTGATGTCCCTGGGGCGCGGATGCATATTTTTGTCTGAGGTCACATCCTGGCTGACCCCCTCGCCATCACGCCACAACAGAGGGAGGTGTGGAGTGTGCTCATGTACATGTGTGTGTTATAAACGTAGAATCCTTGTAAACACTAACATATGTGATCTGAAAGCAGGCTGCTGCCTGGTGCGCTTGTGATTATCAGGTTAAAGAGCGCGATCTGAGAGGGTTCTGTGGCAGCCAGCACCACACAGGTCCTCTTTTAGACGTCTTCTCCTAAAAGTTAACGCTTTGACAAGCACACGCTGCCCTCGTCGGTGCGAAGCCAAGGGACGCGCGATGCTAAACATATACACGCGCGAACACGTCGCAAACGCACAACGTCCACAAACACTGAGACCACGAGCAGCCCACAGCGAGACGGGAAAAACCTCTCCCGATATACACACACGATAGCACAACACAGACACTTGTGCTCAGCAAACATGATCTATATAAGGGCATTCCCAGCTGCTGGTGAAAAAGGTCGGTTTTGAACAGAGGCTTGTGGTTTGTTGTAAGCTTGTTGTTACTGGTCACCTGGTACCAGGGGCAAAGGTCAGTAACTGACATATTGGTCAACACACACAGACCTGGTAACACCACACCCACACACACACACACACACACACACACGCACCCACAGCACTTAGTCACACGCAGAATCTTGGTGGAGAGAGGCTCACTGAGCCATGAATGCATGATCAAAGGAGCTGAAGACCTAAGCATCATCCTCCCTCGCCCCACGCGCCCGCTGTCCCTCCCTCCTATTGAGGATCCACAGCTCGCAGCGCACCCCACGCGCTCTATCTCCTGTGCTCGTACGTCCTTGTCCTACCGGCCACCCCCACCCGCACCCCTTCCACACAGGAGCAGTCAGCAGTCAAACAAGCCTGTCTGGAGGTAAACACACAGGATCACCCTGCAAACTGCGTGTAGGAGAAGATACAGAGAGAGAGAGAGAGAGAGAGGAAGAGAGAGAGAGTAGAAAGAGAGAGAGAGACAAGAGAGAGAGAGAAGAGCGAGAGAGAGGGAGAGAGAGAGAGACGAGAGATAGAGAGAGCGGG
>CAEFZP010002766.1:32500-35339 GCA_903064625.1 Mallotus villosus | reverse complement strand
AGCGTATCAGGGGAAGGAGAGAGACCATAAACATGGGGAAGGACAGGGAGATTGAAGAAGAGAAAAGATAGAGACAAGAGAATTTTTCTTATCTTCCTGCAGTAAAGTTCCGTTTGAATATAACCAGGTCCCAGCCAGTTAGACTGTGTCTCCAGAAATACTGGTCCAGGTAACTCATGAACCACCCTGGCACTGTGTCGCCTGGCTGACGCCCGTATGCTACGCAGAGCCAGAGAGCTTCCATCATAGTCACGCACAGTCTGAAATGAGGTACGACGGTTCACTAAGGGAAAAACTGGCTTTCCTGGGTTGGCAGATTCTAAACGAGATCGTTTCTCTTTCCTAGAGCAAAACTAGAGAACTAGCAAGAAACAAACACATCCCGTCCAACACGGTCGGCTTTCCAGCACATGCTTTCAGTCAGTGGGTGCTTTCCACAACGATTTGATTCCACACTGAACAACCATAAACAAGAGACAATTAAAAATTATATCGAGTGTCTGAATAATCATTCAACTCCTGACCAGCATGAATCCGTGCTTCAGTAAACACAGTTCTCTAGAAGAGTACCAAAAACAGTATTGTGGTGGAACCGATCATTTAGAAAAAACTCCTGTGAGCAGCAGCCTCCATCTGTTAACCTCAACCCAGCACCACAAGCAAGAGACATGGAGAGGAGAGACAGGGAGAGATGGAAACAGGGATAGAGATAGAAAGGGAGAGAGGGGAGACATGGAAGACAGGGAGAGAGAGAGACTGTGAGAGAGACAGGGAGAGAGAGGAGACAGGGAAAGAGAGAGACAGGGAAAGAGAGACAACATGGAGAGAGGAAGACCAGGGAGAGAGAAACAGAAGAGAGACACAGGGAGAGAGGGAACAGGGAGAGACGGAGAAGAGAGACAGGAGAGAGAGACACAGAGAAGGAGACGAGACAGGCGAGAAAAGAGAGACAGTGAGAGCAGGGAGAGAGAGAGACGAGACAGGGAAAGAGGGAGACAGGGAAAGAGAGACAGACAGGGACGAGAGGAGACAAGGAGAGAGAGAGAGAAACAAGGGAGGGAGTAGAGAGACAGGGAAAGGAGGGAGAGAAAGTATGCAGAGACGAGGGACGGACGAGACCGAAAAAGCGGGTTTCGGTATGACGGAGAGTTGAGAAAGGGAGAGAGAGAAGCAACATGGTGAGAGAGAGGACAAACAGATTGTGCTTTTTGGAGAAGAGGAAAGGGAGAGAGAGTAAAAAGGGGAGGAGTAGGGGAGATTGAAGGATGAGAGAGTGATGACTCATGACAAAGGGGGCCGGTTAACCTCTGGGTGCTGGTTTTACTCGCCGTTCGTTGGCATCCGAGGGATGTTCGACGCGAGACTGGAGAGACACAGAGAGAGAGAGACAGGGACGAGAGAGAACAGGAGAGAGGAGGACAGGGAGAGAGTGAGAGAGGAGAGAGACAGAGAGAGAGAGAGACAGGGAGAGAGACAGACAGGAGAGTGAGACAGACAGGGAGAGAGGAGACAGGAGAGAGAGAGATAGGGAGAGAGAGACAGGAAGAGAGAGACGAAGGACAGGAGAGAGCTGGGAGCTGATTTGACGACAGGCGGGGTCAGTCTGGACCCGAACGGACTCATCTTCAAAAGTGAGGGCGTGAGAAGCGAGACTGCACACCATCCATATGCGTGTGTGTGTTTGAGTTGTGTTGTTTGAGCGTGTGAGGTATCGACACCGGCTGCTAGAGTTCTGGTTCTGATGGTCGCTGCATACGTCTATCACCATCTCACCCGGTCAAATGACCCACACCAACACAGAGACATGCCACAGGAACACAAAGACAATGAATACATCAGTAACGTTGCTAATATAATCATGTGCTCCATAAACGCTACGGACCGTCATTTCATCTGGTTTTGAAAACAGGTCTGGAGGTTAAGAGTTTGCATGAGAATGCGACCATGGGAAACGCAGCGTCAATGAAGGGTGGGTCCTGACAGAGTGAGGCAAGGCGCGGAGAGATATATAGATATGGAATAAAGAGCAGATAGAGAGAAGAGGCACGAAACAAAGAAAAGAGAGAGACTTTGTGATGCGAGAGAGATCAAAGAGATAGACGAGAGAAAGAGAGAGAGCGGAGAGAGAACGAGAGAGAGAGAGAAAGAGATGACGCAGTAGAAAGAGCGAAAGAGCGAGAGACGGAGCGAACAGAGAGAAAGCGAGCGAGTAGAGAAAGCGAGAAAGAGAGAAGAGAGAGAGAGAGAGCGCGAAAGAGAGAACAAGAGAGAGAGAGAGAGAGGAAAGCTGTAGAGCAGAGAGGAGAAAGTAGATAGCTAAAGAGAGAAAAAGAGAGAGAGAACGAGGACGACGAGAGAGAGAAAGCGATGAAAGCTCCTTCGCAAGAGCGATGAAAGACGAGAGAGATCGAGAGCCGTCCTAACAGAGATACGCGACCTCTCGCCCACTTCTCAAATGCGCGCTAGTCGCACGACTCCCACTCGCTCGACTCTCTATAACGAACCCGATCCTGAGGTTGTGTGTCCTGACAGCGTGGATGCTCCCGGCACTGAGCTGTCAGACTGGGCCTGACCTCCTGACTGCTGAGCTCTGAGAGGAGTACTATCACTCTCCCCGGCCAAGTACTCCTCAGCTCTCTCACAACAATGATCCAAGCTGCCCACACAGACACTCGTAAAGTCCACTACAGAGACCCAACTCTCTCAGGAGCGAGGGAGTCGTGAAAGAGAGGAGAGAGAGAAAGGAGAGACGAGAGAGAGAGAGAAAGAGAAGAAGAGAGAGAGTAAGAGAGAGAGAGGAGGGAGAAAGAGAGAGAAAGAGAGAGAAAGAGAGAGAGAG
>CAEFZP010002766.1:0-30000 GCA_903064625.1 Mallotus villosus | reverse complement strand
CTTTCATGTCCTTTAAAAAAAACTTTACTGACACCCTCTATGGACGAACGTCTGAACAATATATTTTTGGATTTGGCTTTGTTGTGATTGGGGTGTTTCGTGCGGGGCGAAGCGTCGACTCTTCTACAGGATAGGACGTTTCTGTCTTCTAGTGCTTCTAAGTGGAAGTCCTGCTTTGACAGGATGACTCGAAGCACAAACCACAGCAGGGTCGTGTAAGTGATCTGGATCAGTTGTTGGGTATTAGATGTCCTGTCATGGCAGGTCGGTACATCAGATCAGCAAGCCACCCCATAGGCTGCTGCTGCACTCAGCTATCACCCATAGGCTGGTGCTACACTCAGCTATCACCCCATAGGCTGGTGCTACACTCAGCTATCACCCCATAGGCTGCTGCTGCACTCAGCTATCACCCCATAGGCTGGTGCTACACTCAGCTATCACCCCATAGGCTGCTGCTGCACTCCGCTATCACCCCATAGGCTGCTGCTGCACTCAGCTATCACCCCATAGGCTGCTGCTACACTCAGCTATCACCCCATAGGCTGCTGCTGCACTCAGCTATCACCCCATAGGCTGCTGCTACACTCAGCTATCACCCCATAGGCTGGTGCTACACTCAGCTATCACCCCATAGGCTGCTGCTGCACTCAGCTATCACCCCATAGGCTGGTGCTACACTCAGCTATCACCCCATAGGCTGCTGCTGCACTCCGCTATCACCCCATAGGCTGCTGCTGCACTCAGCTATCATCCCATAGGCTGGTGCTACACTCAGCTATCACCCCATAGGCTGCTGCTGCACTCAGCTATCACCCCATAGGCTGCTGCTACACTCAGCTATCACCCCATAGGCTGGTGCTACACTCAGCTATCACCCCATAGGCTGCTGCTGCACTCAGCTATCACCCCATAGGCTGGTGCTACACTCAGCTATCACCCCATAGGCTGCTGCTGCACTCCGCTATCACCCCATAGGCTGGTGCTACACTCAGCTATCACCCCATAGGCTGGTGCTACACTCAGCTATCACCCCATAGGCTGCTGCACTCAGCTATCACCCCATAGGCTGGTGCTACACTCAGCTATCACCCCATAGGCTGCTGCTGCACTCAGCTATCACCCCATAGGCTGCTGCTACACTCAGCTATCACCCCATAGGCTGGTGCTACACTCAGCTATCACCCCATAGGCTGCTGCTGCACTCAGCTATCACCCCATAGGCTGGTGCTACACTCAGCTATCACCCCATAGGCTGCTGCTGCACTCCGCATATCACCCCATAGGCTGGTGCTACACTCAGCTATCACCCCATAGGCTGGTGCTACACTCAGCTATCACCCCATAGGCTGCTGCTGCACTCAGCTATCACCCCATAGGCTGCTGCTGCACTCAGCTATCACCCCATAGGCTGGTGCTGCACTCAGCTATCACCCATAAGCTGGTGCTGCACTCAGCTATCAACTTACCCAATCCACTATCAGGATCCTGTCCACACTCAGCCTCTGCTGGAGCAGTTTGGCTGCGATCGCTACAGAGTTGAAGTAACAGAATCCCCTGTGAAGAAGGAGAGGAGGAGAGGAGAGGAGATGAGGAGAGGAGGAGAGGAGAGAGACCACAGACACACTGAAAAACTCTCTCAAGCAAACACAAATATATTGTATTTCAATTCATTTAATTTGTGGTAAGTGTATGAAATAGGTGTCCATTGATTCATAAAAGGAAAATTCAGAGAGATTGAGAAAAGAGTCCAGGTACCTCTCAGCAGAGGATATTACCTTAACACAGAGAAGAACACAAGATCCCAGTGCGAACGATACCAGCCCAGGCCTGCTCAAAGAGCGCGTGTGTAGTGTGTGTGTGAGTGTGTGTGTGGGTGTGAGTGTGTGTCGTGTGTGTGAGTGTGTGGTGTGTGTGCAAGAGGGAGTGTGTGATACGGAGATCTAATGGCATTCCGTGAGTTCTATTAAAAGAAAAGCGGTGGGCTGGACGTTCATCCACAGCGAGGTACAGGGTGGATTTTGAACCAGAGACCTCTTGCCCTCCATTGAATGCTCTAACCACCGAGCTCCCCCATTCTGTGTGATGCTGACCTGAGCTCTCCTGACGCCACTTTGAAGACCAGCTCGACCACGGAGCCCACGCCAGGCGAGCCGCGCTGGAGGAGTGGACCTCGTTCCAGATGGTGTCACTGTCCACCTGCAAACACACACACATGGCGTTTGAACACAGACGAAGGACACACACACACTCAGTACACTCAGGTCCTTACTACTAGATCGGCTTTCAAGATAACGAGCTCATGTGAGCCTTGTTGAGCTGTGAAAAGAGATGGCCCCTCATGGTGTGTGAGTGTGTGTGGTCCTGGCTCTGGCATGGTGTGTGTGTGTGTGTGTCCTGCGGCCTCGGTGTGTGTGGTGTGTGTCCTGGCATGGTGTGTGTGTGTGTGCAGGGCATCGTGTGTGTCGCTGGCATGGTGTGTGTGTGTGTGTCTCTAGGGTCATGTGTGTGTGTGTGTCCTGGCTCTGGCATGTGTGTGTGTGTGTGTGTGTGTCGCTGGCATGGTGTGTGTGTGTGTGTGTCCTGGAGGCATGGTGTGTGTGTGTGTGGCTGTCTGGGCATCGGTGTGTGTCCTGGCATGGTGGTGTGTGTGTGATGTCAGGGCATAGGTGTGATGTGTGGTCCTGGGCTCTGGGCATGGTGTGTGTGTGTGTGTGTGTCCTGGCATGGGTGTGTGTGTGTGTGGTCTGTCATGGTGTGTGGTGTGTCCGTGGGCATCGGTGTGTGGCGGTGTCATGGCTCATGGGCTAGGTGTCGTGTGTGTGTGTGTGTGTGCTGGCTCTGGGGTATGGTGTGTGTGTGTCCTCGGTGCATGGTGTGTGTGTGTGTCTGTGGGTGTCTGGGCATGGTGTGTGTGTGCTGGGCGACTCGTGTATGTGTGTGTGTGTGTGTGTCTGGGCATCGTGTGTGTGTGTGTGTCACTGGGGTCGTGGTGCATGTGTGTGTGTGTGTGCCGTGTCGGTCTGGTGTGTGTGTGTGTGTGCGTGCGTGCGTGCGTGCGTGCGCGCGCGTGTGTGTGTTGTGTGTGTGTGTGTGCTGCTTTCAACATACTCTGAGACAGAGGCGAGCCATCAGTCAAGCCTGATTATGCTGACACATGCCTGACGTGCCCTTGGCCCTAATCACAGGCAGAACTAAGACACCACACACACACACAAACATGCTCACACACACACACGTATACACGGTGAGGTGTGTGTGTGTGTGTGAGCTCCTACTCCATGCGTGCTCTGGAGCAGCACAGAGAAACTGATAAATACATTATAATAAAACAAAAATAAATACAAATAAAACATGAATAAATAATAAAACAGATCATGGCCCTCTGAAGTCGAGCCAAGAAGGACTTGGTCACGCGAGTCTGGTGCAGTGTACGCCAGAAACAGAGATGGATGGAATGTGAGGAGGGAGTGCAGGGGTGAAGTGGAAGGAGGGATGAGGGGGGAGGAGGAGAGTTACAAGAGCGGGAGGATGACACAGACGAGGGAGAGAGAGAGAGAGAGAGGGAGAGAGAGAGAGAGAGAGAGAGAGAGAGGAGTGAGAGAGGGAGAGAGAGAGAGAGAGTCCACAAGGGGGCCCACGCGGTAGTGTGTAAATGAGAGTGGAGGGGACGCCCTGACGCATGCAGGAGATCAGGTACATCCAGGGTTAGGGTTAGGTGTAACCTGAACATGTAGGAGATCAGGTACATCCAGGGTTAGGGTTAGGTGTAACCTGAACATGTAGGAGATCAGGTACATCCAGGGTTAGGGTTAGGTGTAACCTGAACATGTAGGAGATCAGTACATCCAGGGTTTAGGGTTAGGTGTACTGAACATGTAGGAGATCAGGTACATCCAGGGTTAGGGTTAGGTGTAACCTGAACATGTAGGGGGGATGGGAATCAAGAGGACTGAGTTTAGGTCGTCTGTTACAGCGTCCCAAGGAAAGAGAAACATACAGGAAGGGGGGATGAAAAGGGGATGAAGACAGAAAATGGAAAGACCTGGGGCCCCGAGGGAGAGGGGAGAGAGGGAGGGGGAGAGAGAGAGAGAGGGGTGAGGGAGGGGGAGAGGGGGGGAGGGAGGGGAGAGGAGAGGGAGAGGGGAGAGGGAGGGGGAGAGGAGAGAGAGCGAAGGGAGGGGGAGAGGACAAGCAAGGGAGAGGGGTGAGGGAGGGAGGGGGAGAGGGGTGAGGGAGGGGGGTGGCGAGAGGGGGGAGGAGAGAGGGGGGGAGAGAAGCGCGGGAGGCGGGAGAGAGGGAGAGAGCGAGGGGAGGGAGAGGGGTGAGAGAGGGGGGTGAGGGAGAGCGTGTTGGAATGAAAGAGTGGTGGTTCTCCTCAGCGTGACAGCCTAATTGAGCCCTGGTCCTGTGCTGTGTGCAGTGACTGCAGGAAGACAACAATTTAGTCCCATTTACCATTAGAGAGCAGAACCCCTTGTGTTTCCCACCAACACTGTTACACCACCCCACACACAGAGAGAGGGGGGGGGAGAGAGAGGCATCACCCCCACACACTGAGAGGGGGGGAGAGAGAGCACCACCCCCACCACAGAGAGGGGGGGAGAGAGAGAGAGAGCACCACCCCCACACACAGAGAGAGGGGGGGAGAGAGGAGAGAGAGTACCACCCCCACACACAGAGAGGGGGGAGGGAGAGAGCACCACCCCCACCACAGAGAGAGGGGGAGAGAGAGCACCAGCCCCACACAGACAGAGAGAGGGGGGAGAGAGAGCCACCACCCCACACACAGAGAGAGGGGGGGAGAGGAGAGTACCACCCCCACACACTGAGAGAGGGGGGAGAGAGAGTACCACCCCCACACACAGAGAGGGGGGAGAGAGGAGAGTACCACCCCCACCACAGAGAGGGGGGAGAGAGAGCACCACCCCCACACACAGAGAGAGGGGGGAGAGGAGAGCACCAGCCCCACACACTGAGAGAGGGGGGGAGAGAGAGCACCACCCCCACACACAGAGAGGGGGAGAGAGAGCACCACCCCCACACACAGAGAGGGGGGAGGGAGAGCACACACCCCACACACACAGAGAGAGGGGGGACGAGAGCACCACCCCCACCACAGAGAGAGGGGGGAGACGAGAGCACCACCTCCACAACACAGAGAGAGGGGGGAGAGAAAGCACCACCCCCACCACAGAGAGAGGGGGGAGAGAGAGCACCACCACCACACCACTGAGAGAGGGGGAGAGAGAGCACCACCCCCACATACTTAGAGAGGGGGGAGAGAGAGTAGAGAGGACCACCCCCACACAGAGAGAGGGGGGGGAGAGAGAGCACCACCCCACCACAGAGAGAGGGGGGGAGAGAGAGCACCACCCCCACATACTTAGAGAGGGGGGAGAAGAGAGAGTACCACCCCCACACAGAGAGAGGGGGGGGGAGAGGAGCGCACCACCCACCACACACAGAGAGGGGGGAGAGAGAGCACCACCCCCACACACAGAGAGAGAGGAGGGGAGAGAGAGAGAGCACCACCCCCACACAGAGAGAGAGGGGGGAGAGAGAGAGAGTACCACCCCCACACACAGAGAGGGGGGAGAGAGAGCACCACCCCCACACAGAGAGGGGGGAGAGAGGAGCACCACCCCCACACACAGAGAGGGGGGAGAGATAGCACCACCCCCACACACAGAGAGGGGGGAGAGATAGCACCACCCCCACACACGAGAGAGGGGGGGAGAGAGAGCACCACCCCCACACACAGAGAGGGGGGAGAGAGAGAGCACCACCCCCACATACTTAGAGAGGGGGGAGAAGGGTCCTCTGAGAACACCAGTCCAGCTCTGCAGCTCTGCAGCCCTCCAGCTCTGCAGCTCCGTCCTGCCAGACCTACCTGTCTCATCTCTACAGCAACTCTCTCCTCCCACACAACTACGCTCATTCGGGACTGAATGGAGGATCACAGACTTTCCATTTCGACACGGAAACACCCCTGATCACTCCAGCCCTGCATCCAAACATCCCCAAACGCTCACACACACACGCACACACAACCCCCGTACTCACACACAGCTTGTTTAGAGAAAACATCTGGATATAATTACCCACTGGACGGAAAGCAGAGCAACAACAGCAGAGCAACAGTTTTTGTTGCCTCTGGAACTTCAGGGGAGTTGTGTGTGTGTGTATGCGATCTCTCTCTGTGTGTGTGTGTGTGGGTGTGTGTGTGTGTGGTACAACAAACAGCAGTGTATTTATGGGGACAAAGAGAAATCCACATGAGAACTTACCCCCACCCCTCCACACGGCAGTCTCACAAACATGGGGGTCGCCGAACCTGGGAGAGGGGAGAGAGAGAGAGAGAGAGAGTGGATGAGCAGGAACTAATAGATTCAAAAGAAGAAAAGAGGAGCAGAGATGTGTGTGTGTGTGTGTTTCTATTCTTTGCTGTAGAGCAGAGTTCCTCCTTGGTCTGAACGTCTCTCCTCCTGTCATGCCCTGGGTTGTTTTATCTATGCCAAAAGCTCCGACGGTCACCGCTAGCTTGGTCTCGCTCCGGTCCCCTCCCGTCCCCTCCCGTCCCCTCCCGTCCCCTCCCGTCCCCTCCCGTCCCCTCTCTCTGCTACACTGAGGGCTAGTATAAGAGCGGCCTCAGCAGTTTTACAGCTTCACTTTAACGACGCCGGACCCTGAGGACGCAGGCTTCTCTTTCTCATGCAGCCAGACGCAGCACCTGTGGTTAGGGCGGGCTGCCTCCCTGCCTCGGTGTCAGGTGGAGGAGGGCTGCCTCCCTGCCTGGGTGTCAGGTGGAGGAGGGCTGCCTCCCTGCCTCGGTGTCAGGTGGAGGAGGGCTGCCTCCCTGCCTCCCTGGCTGGGTGTCAGGTGGAAGTTTAATGCAGATGTTTTGGGTGCTGTTGGGAGCTGACCCCTCTGACACAGTCTGGGGCTTAAGCGCACACACACCTGTGTCTAAGTCTCTGTAGTAGTGAGTGAAGTGCACCTTTGTGCAGGCTACCTTTGGGGACGCGACATTAGAGAGCGTGTGGAGGTTAGCTCTCTCTCTCCAGGCTGGAGGCTAGCTCTCTCTCTCTCCAGGCTGGAGGCTAGCTCTCTCTCTCTCCAGGCTGGAGGCTAGCTCTCTCTCTCTCCAGGCTGGAGGCTAGCTCTCTCTCCAGGCTGGAGGCTAGCTCTCTCTCTCCAGGCGGAGGCTAGCTCTCTCTCTCCAGGCTGGAGGCTAGCTCTCTCTCTCCAGGCTGGAGGCTAGCTCTCTCTCTCTCCAGGCTGGAGGCTAGCTCTCTCTCCAGGCTGGAGGCTAGCTCTCTCTCTCCAGGCTGGAGGCTAGCTCTCTCTCTCCAGGCTGGAGGCTAGCTCTCTCTCTCTCCAGGCTGGAGGCTAGCTCTCTCTCTCCAGGCTGGAGGCTAGCTCTCTCTCTCTCCAGGCTGGAGGCTAGCTCTCTCTCCAGGCTGGAGGCTAGCTCTCTCTCTCCAGGCTGGAGGCTAGCTCTCTCTCTCTCCAGGCTGGAGGCTAGCTCTCTCTCTCCAGGCTGGAGGCTAGCTCTCTCTCCAGGCTGGAGGCTAGCTCTCTCTCCAGGCTGGAGGCTAGCTCTCTCTCTCCCAGGCTGGGTCCTGGGGCGCTCGTTACGCTGGCTGCGTTAGCGGGGATTTGTTTAACAGACGCTGATAGCTCCGAGTATTTCACAAGCCAGCGAGGAACGAGCGACATGTCGGGATCTACTAACTCCTCTCAGGGACGCGTTCTGCATCACAGACATTTTATTGAAGGAAGAAAGGCAAACGATAACCAACGTTTCTTAACGACGCGTTAACCTGCAAGGTTAGACATGTCGAATGGACGACTGTCTGTGTATTTAAATAAACATGATATGGCCCACAACAAATGTTTTCCCCCACAAGGAGTAGATGTTTTAATAGCAGCATAAACAACAACTAAACGTATTAGACAAAAACGCATTGAATCCAAGAGCGCTGGCTGTAGCCTACTGATTGGCGGTTATAACACGTAAGTACAATTAGCTCTCCAGTTATTTTGCTGCTGCTCAACAATGAGAACGTAGACTGCCTACAGCAGCAGAAAGTCGCTAGTCCTGACCTTTGTCGCTAAATTGATGGATACACTCCACTCTGTTTACCGCTAGTATTAACAGGTATACATCGGTGTTGTCGGATGGCGGTTACACGGTACATTCTGAGCATCCCTCGTCAGCGAAAGGAAACGTTGCTAATGCCTGATGAGAGCTTGTGGGGCAGAGTGGAGCTGTCATTCCTCAAACTACCTGATCTGAGAGGACAGGCTCTGCTGGCCATGTTAACTTGTGTTTGTGTGTTCAGCAATAATCAGAGAGGGATTGAAAGTTTTACTGGGTGACATCAGGGTAATGAAACAACTGTGTGTTTGGTTTGGAGTTTGTGTTTTGAATTATGTGTGAGTGTGTGTGTGTGTGTGTGTGTGTGAGAGTGTGTGTGTGTGTGTGTGTGTGTGAGTGTGTGTGTGTGAGTGTGTGAGTGTGTGTGTCAGTAAGTGTGTGTGTGAGTGTGTGAGTGACTCTTACTGTCTAGTCTCTGTCTGAGAGGGTTGGTTCCGTACATCAGGACGTGGGCCTCAGAGTGAACAGTCTGGAGCTCCTCTGGAGTTGCCTTCCTGCCCCGGATACACTGAGGGAGGGAGGGAGGGACGGGAGGGAGGGAGGGAGGGAGGGAGGGAGAGGGAGGGAGGGAGGGAGGGAGGGAGGGAGGGGGAGGGAGGGAGGGAGGGGGGAGGGAGGGAGGGAGGGAGGGAGGGAGGGAGGGAGGGAGGGAGGGAGGGAGGGAGGGAGGGAGGGAGGGAGGGAGGGAGGGAGGGAGGGGAGGGGGAGGGAGGTAGATGACAGAGGAAGAGAGAAAACAAACATTAAGTGACACATTGGCTGCCTGTAGGCAGTCTCACTCCCACACCTGTTAAGCTGACTGATGCCAACTGAAGCTTCTGGGAGAAGTGAGGGAGAGGGTGGAGGAGAGAGGGAGGAGGAGGCGAGAGGGTGGAAAGAGAGAGGGAGGAGGAGAGAGGGTGGAGGAGAGAGGGTGGGAGGGAGAGAGGGAGGAGGAGAGAGGGTGGAGGAGAGAGGGTGGAGGAGAGAGGGTGGAGGGAGAGAGGGTGGAGGAGAGAGGGAGGAGGAGATAGGGTGGAAGAGAGAGGGTGGAGGAGAGAGGGAGGAGGAGAGAGGGAGGAGGAGGAGAGAGAGGAGGGGGAGGAGAGGGAGGAGAGAGGGAGGAGGAGAGAGGGAGGAGGAGAGAGGGAGGGGAGGAGAGGGAGGAGGGAGGGGGAGAGAGAGGGAGGAGGAGAGAGGGAGGAGGAGAGAGGAGAGGAGGAGAGAGGGTGAGAGAGGGAGGAGGAGAGAGAGAGGGTGGAAGAGAGAGGGGTGGAAGAGAGAGGGGTGGAAAGAGAGAGGGTGGAGGAGAGAGGGTGGAGGAGAGAGAGAGGAGGAGGAGAGAGGGTGGAGGAGAGAGGGAGGAGGAGAGAGGGTGGAGGAGAGAGAGGGAGGGGGAGAGAGGGAGGAGGAGAGAGGGAGGGGGCTCAAGGTGACACCTGCTGCATGTTTCCCAAGAAGGAAGAGATGAACAGAAAGAGCGTGAGAGAAAAAAACAGACCCGACTTCTCTAATTGTTTGTTTGTTTGTTTGTGTTGTCCATAAAATCTGTATCTTAGCAACCCAGTGTGGTGCTGCCATGCTTGCAGCGTGAGGCACAGGGCAGACCAGTCACACACACACACACACACACACACACTCTCTCTCTCACACACACACACACACTACTCTCTCTCTCTCACACACACACAAACTACTCTCTCTCTCTCACACACACACTGGCCTGGTCTGGTCTGGTATGGTCTGGCCTGGCCTGGGGGTCTCAGCTGAATCATCTCTGAGGGAGACCTCTCTACGCTCACTCCCGCAAGATAACATTTATCACGAGAGAACGATGACAGGGAATATGTGTTCACGCTGCCCTCTACTGACCAGAAAAACACACTGCAGCTGAAGGATAGATATAACTGTGAAGCGTTGTGAAAGAAGGATGAGGGTGGTGGATGAGGGTAGAGGATGAGGGTTGTAGAGGATGAGGGTGTAGAGGATGAGGGTTGTAGAGGATGAGGGTGTAGAGGATGAGGGTTTGTAGAGGATGAGGGTAGAGGATGAGGGGGTAGAGGATGAGGCGTGTAGAGGATGAGGGTTTGTGTAGAGGGTGAGGGTTGTAGAGTGATGAGGGTGTTAGAGGATGAGGGTTGTAGAGGATGAGGGTAGAGGATGAGGGTAGAGGATGAGGGTGGTGGATGAGGGTTGTAGAGGATGAGGGTGTAGTAGGGTGGTGGATGAGGGTGTAGAGGATGAGGGTTGTAGAGGATGAGGGTGGTGGGATGAGGGTGTAGAGGATGAGGGTGTTGTTGTGGGGTGTAAGAGGATGAGGGTGTAGGGTGTAGAGGATGAGGGTGTGAGAGGATGAGGGTGTGTAGAGGATGAGGGTGTCGAGGTGAGGGTGGGTGTGTAGAGGATGAGGGTGGGTGGATGAGGGTAGAGGTGAGGGTTGGTTGTAGAGGATGAGGGTTGTAGAGGATGAGGGTTTGTAGAGGATGAGGGTGGTGGATGAGGGTAGAGGATGAGGGTGTGTAGAGGATGAGGGTAGAGGATGAGGGTTTGTAGAGGATGAGGGTTGTTTGGTAGAGGATGAGGGTGTGTAGAGGATGAGGGTGGTGGATGAGGGTGGTGGATGAGGCTGTGTAGAGGATGAGGGTTTGTGTAGAGGATGAGGGTGGTAGAGGATGAGGGTGGTGGATGAGGGTGGTGGATGAGGCTGTAGAGGATGAGGGTTGTAGAGGATGAGGGTGTAGAGGATGAGGGGTGTAGAGGATGAGGGTTGTGTAGAGGATGAGGGTGGTGGATGAGGGTAGAGGATGAGGGTTGTAGAGGATGAGGGTAGAGGAGGTGAGGCTGTAGAGGATGAGGGTGGTGGATGAGGGTGGTGGATGAGGGGTGTAGAGGATGAGGGTTTGTAGAGGATGAGGGTGTAGAGGATGAGGGTGTAGAGGATGAGGGTGGTGGATGAGGGTGGTGGATGAGGGTGTGTAGAGGATGAGGGTAGAGGATGAGGGTGTTGTGTAGAGGATGAGGGTGGTGGATGAGGGTTAGAGGATGAGGCTGTAGAGGATGAGGGTTGTAGAGGATGAGGGTGTAGAGGATGAGGGTAGAGGATGAGGGTTGTTAGAGGATGAGGGTTGTAGAGGATGAGGGTGTGTAGAGGATGAGGGTGGTGGGATGAGGGTGGTGGATGAGGCTGTAGAGGATGAGGGTGTAGAGGATGAGGGTTGTAGAGGATGAGGGTTGTAGAGGATGAGGGTTGTGTAGGGTGTAGAGGATGAGGGTGGTGGATGAGGGTGTAGAGGATGAGGGTAGAGGATGAGGCTGTAGAGGATGAGGGTGTAGAGGATGAGGGTGGGTGGATGAGGGTGGTGGATGAGGCTGTAGAGGATGAGGGTGTAGAGGATGAGGGTGTAGAGATGAGAGGGTGTAGAGGATGAGGGTGTGTGATGAGGGGTGTAGAGGATGAGGGTGGTGGATGAGGGGTTTGGTAGAGGATGAGGGTGGTGGATGAGGGTGTAGAGGATGAGGGTGGTGGTGATGAGGGTGTAGAGGATGAGGGTGTAGGATGAGGGTGTAGAGGATGAGGGTGTGTGTAGAGGATGAGGGTGTGTAGAGGCTGAGGGTTGTAGAGGTGAGGGTGTGTAGAGGATGAGGGTAGAGGATGAGGGTGGAGGATGAGGGTAGCTACCTCACACTGCGCCCTGAGTCCAGTCTCCTGCAGCCTGGACCAGATGCTCTGGATGCGTCCGGCGTGTTCCGGGTGTGTGTTGGTGCTGCCGCACATGCACTGGTGCTTCTGCATGAGGGAGTCATACACCAGACCTGCAACACACACACACACACACACACGGTTACACACACACATGGTTACACACATGCACGCTGATGTCTGTACGACGACGTGTCTGACAGCAGGACCCCCCTCTCCTCTCCTCTCCCTGAACCCCAGACTCACCAGTGGTGAAGCGAGGTTTGGTGGGCGGGTCTTGAACCACGACGGGGAAGGAGGCGGAGGCGGGAGATGATTGGGCCCTGGAGAGGGGGCGGTTGCCCTGGGAAGGTGATTGACAGGCCAGCAGCTTCCAGGGACGCCTGTGTAGTTCCTCAGCTGGTGGATCCTCTGTTGCTCCAACAGTATGGCCTGCTGCTCTCACACACACACACACAACACACACACACACCACACACACACACACACACACACACACCACACACACACACACACACACACACACACACACACTATGTATGCAATGTCTCTTTTGAAACACTAGATGGCGCTGAATGCATGCAAGAAATGCATAATGTAACAAATGACAAAACGTAGTCACGTTCTGCGGTTTGTACCGAGTCCTTGAATAATGATGCATGTTTGTTCTTTAAAAGGTCTCTGTGTTTAAACAGACGCTAGATCAAAGGCAGGTTGGCTATAGTCTTTAGGTGCTGTCTCCCTTCATGCATGGACTACACATGCTCTGCACAGCTTGTGGTCACGCACTACAGTTCCCAGGAGCCTCGCTGATCAACTTCCTGTGTCTCTGTGCACAGCTGGGGGACCTGGGGAGGTCTGGGCGTCATGGCGACAGAGAACACTCCCTGATTGGATTGGGTCAGGCTGCAGGGCATGTGGTTTTCTACAAGGACTTAATGTTCCCGGCTGAGGTGTGTGTGTGTGTGTGTGTGTGTGGGGTGTGTGTGTGGGGGGTGTGTGTGGTGTGTGTGTGGCGTGTGTGTGGGGGGTGTGTGTGGGGTGTGTGTGTGGTGTGTGTGTGGCGTGTGTGTGAGCGCATGTTTGTACGTTCTGTTTTGTGAAGCGACGAGGAGCTAAAATAGGCTGAATTCTGCTCACTAGTGTTTGTGACACGTATTGGGAAAATCCATCTGTTCATCCTCTTCTGTTCATCCTCCACCCTCTGCTCTCCCCCCCCCTCCCTCACCCTCTCCCCCCTGTCCCACCTCCTCCTCCCCCTGTGTCCCACCTCCTCCTCCCCCTCCCCACCTGTCTGAAGAGTATCTCCTGGTCGGCCTGCCTGTCCCTCTGGTCCTCCTCGTGGGGGTCGGGGGGCTCCTGCTTGATGGTGCGCCCCCGCGGCAGGCCTCCCTCCTGGGGGACCCGGCCTCCCTCAGGGGCCTGGTGCTCCCTCAGCTCCTCCTCCGTCTCCTCCGGGTGGCTCTCATGCTGCCGGCCTGGCCCCGCCCCCACACCAGGCCCCGCCCCGGGTCACTGGGCATGGACATCATCTGGGAGAGAGAAACAGGGAGGGGACAGAGAGAGAGGGGACGGAGAGAGAGGGGAGAGAGAAGAGAGAAAGATAGACACGGGGCGATAAAGAGAGAGGAGAGAAAGGGGTGTCAAACGACGATGGCCGAAACGGGACCTGAACAGTCATGCAGTTACACCAAGCTCAACACAGGAGGAGGAACCGTGTCAGAGATGACATCACATCCTGCTATACTGTGACATCTGGGCAGAGCGGGGCAGAGGGGGGCAGAGCGGGGCAGAGGGGGGCAGAGGGGGGGCAGAGGGGAGCAGAGGGGGCAGAGGGGGGCAGAGGGGGGCAGAGGGGGGCAGAGGGGGGCAGAGGGGGGCAGAGGGGGGCAGAGCGGGTGCAGAGGGGGCAGAGGGGGGCAGAGCGGGGCAGAGGGGGGCAGAGGGGGGCAGAGGGCTGTGTTCAGGGTGAAGGTCTACATACGGACGTCGTGGAGTTCACGCAGCGCTCCCTGAGAACATGGAACAGAGAGAGGGAAGACCAGAGCGCGAAGGAGTGATAGAGAGACCAGAGTACGGGGGGGAAGGAGTGATAGAGAGACCAGAGTACGAGTGATAGAGAGAACCAGAGTACGGGGGGTAGGAGTGATAGAGAGACCAGAGTACGGGGGGGTGGGAGTGATAGAGAGACCAGAGTAGGGGGGTAGGAGTGATAGAGAGACCAGAGTACGGGGGGTAGGAGTGATAGAGAGACCAGAGTACGGGGGGTAGGAGTGATAGAGAGACCAGAGTACGGGGGGTAGGAGTGATAGAGAGACCAGAGTACGGGGGGTAGGAGTGATAGAGAGACCAGAGTACGGGGGGTAGGAGTGATAGAGAGACCAGAGTACGGGGGGTAGGAGTGATAGAGAGACCAGAGTACGGGGGGTAGGAGTGATAGAGAGACCAGAGTACGGGGGGTAGGAGTGATAGAGAGACCAGAGTACGGGGGTAGGAGTGATAGAGAGACCAGAGTCGGGGGGTAGGAGTGATAGAGAGACCAGAGTACGGGGGGTAGGAGTGATAGAGAGACCAGAGTACGGGGGGTAGGAGTGATAGAGAGACCAGAGTACGGGGGGTAGGAGTGATAGAGAGACCAGAGTGACGGGGGGAGGAGTGATAGAGAGACCAGAGTACGGGGGGAGGAGTGATAGAGAGACCAGAGTACGGGGTAAGGAGTGATAGAGAGACCAGAGTACGCGGGGGGTAGGAGTGATAGAGAGACCAGAGTACGGGGGGAGGAGTGATAGAGAGACCAAGACGGGGGGAAGGATAGAGAGACCAAGTACGGGGTGTAGGAGTGATAGAGAGACCAGAGTACGTGGGGAGGAGTGATAGAGAGACCAGAGTACGGGGGGGTAGGAGTGATAGAGAGACAAGTACGGGGGTAGGAGTGATAGAGAGACCAGAGTACGCGGGGGGGGGAGTGATAGAGAGACCAGAGTACGGGGGGTAGGAGTGATAGAGAGACCAGAGTACGGGGGGGAGTGATAGAGAGACCAGAGTACGGGGGTGGGAAGGAGTGATAGACAGACCAAGAAAACAACAACACAACCCAGCCACGAGAGAGATCGTCTCGGGCAAACGAAAACAGAAGGAAGAAAAGGTGTATTGTCGTGGGAAGAAAAAATGGAGAGATGAAAGAGTGAGAGAGAGACAAGAGGAGATACTAACAGGAGAGACTGAAAGGAAGAGTGAGAGAGGAGGAGGAGAACGCGAGTGGGAGACGCTACAGAAGAGACTGAAAGGAAGAGTGTGTGGAGAGTGGTGGGAGAGTGTGGTGGAGAGTGTGTGGAGAGGTGTGTGGAAAGTGTGTGGACAGTGTGTGGAGAGTGTGTGGAGAGTGTGTGGAGAGTGTGTGGAGAGTGTGTGGAGAGTGTGTGTGCGTGAGAGAGTGTGTGAGAGAGTGTGTGGAGAGTGTGTGGAGAGTGTGTGGACAGTGTGGAGAGTGTGTGGAGAGTGTGTGGAGAGTGTGTGGAGAGTGTGTGGAGAGTGTGTGGAGAGTGTGTGGAGAGTGTGTGGAGAGTGTGTGGAGAGTGTGTGGAGAGGTGTGGAGAGTGTGGACGCTAAGAGATGGAGACATGAGAATGTCCTGGAGCAGAGCAGACCTGGGGAGGCCACACACACACACACACACACACACACACACAGGCATGAACACACACACACACACACAGGCATGAACACACACACACAGGCATGACACACACACACACACACACACACAGGCATGAACACACACACACACAGGCATGAACACACACACACACACACACAGCATGACACACACACAGGCATGAACACACACAGGCAGCAGGCATGAACACACACACAGACAGACACACACACACACACACAGGCATGAACACACACAGACATGAACACACACACACACACACACACATAGGCATGAACACACACACACACAGCATGAACACACACACACACAGGCATGAACACGCACACACACACACACACACCACAGGCATGAAACACACACACACACACATTCACAGGAACCTGTTGGCATTCTACCAAGGGAACGGTCCATTGACGTCAGAGGAGCAGCTATTGCCTCATCCCTGGCCCTCTTCTCCAAACAAGCTCGTCTTTTAACCCTCCTTCTCCTCGCCCTTCTGTTTCCCCCTCTCCCTCCTCTCTCTTCCTCTCTCCCTCTCCTCTCTCTTCCTCTCTCCCTCCCCTCCTCTCTCTCCTCTCTCCCTCTCGTCCCTCTCCCTCCTCTCTCTCCCCTCTCTCCCCTCTCTCCCTCTCTCGCTCTCCTCTCTCTCTCTCTCCCTCTCTCCCCTCTCTCCCTCTCTCTCTCTTTCCCCTCTCTCCCCTCTCTCCCTCTCTCCCTCTCTCCCCTCTCTCCTCTCTCCCTCTCTCCCTCTCTCCTCTCTCTTCCCCTCATTCTTCAACTCCAACTTTTAAAGGGGAATGCTCCTTTTACACTCTGCACTGCGAGCCCAAACACAGGAGGGAGGCCGCTAGCTAGTTTGAAGTTGGATACAAAATAAACACATAGAAATGTCTGGAAGGGTGTTGGGAGGAGGGAGGTTCATGTAATGCTTACTCTACAAGTACAACAAACCCTGGGCACTGTTACAGGCTGCACTAGTCTAGTCCCAAACACATCTCCCCCTCCCCCTCCCCCTCCCTCCCCTCCCTCCCTCCCTCCCTCCCAGCCTGCTGTGTCGGGGAGCTGATCTGAGACCTGCTGCTTCCAGTGGTGGAGGACAGGGACGACGCCCAGGCAGGTTCAAAAATAAACTTCTGCATTCTGATTCACGTGTCCAATGTTGCTGATCTGTTTAGGAGGCATGGTTGGATTTGTAATGAGGAACGTTATTATTTATGACCTGATTATCGAGTTATTTTTCTAACCCTGACTCTAACCCTGACTCTAACCCTGACTCTAACCCTGACTCTAACCCTGACTCTAACCCTGACTCTAACCCTGACTCTAACCCTGATGAACATGATGCTGAAACCTTTGGGTTTGTGAGCACAGATAATGAGTCTTCAAAACCAAGTGTGTGACGCACATTCAAACTACATGTAAATATCCCCTTTTCACAGTTTACTGTTCTGCAAGCACCGATGGCCTCGTTATCATTTAGTGATTTAATGACCTCATGAACACATACCACGAGCCAACCAATCACATCGTCTGCTGGGATCTGGAACATCCCACAATGACAACATGTCACCAGACTTGTTACGTGGGTGAGCCATGTGTGTGGAAGGCACAGTTAGTGTGCGTGAACAGTGACGCTGGGAGGAAGGAGTGAGTGTGTGTGACACACACACACACTCACACACGCACACACACACACACACACTCACAGACCACACACGCACACACACACACACACACACACACACACACACACACACGCACAGACATCAGACATCACGACACACACACACACACACACACACCACACACACACACACACACACACGCACAACAGACACACACACACACACACTCACACACACACACACACACTCACCACACTCACACACTCACACACTCACACACATACAGACACACAGACATACAGACATACACACACACACTGAGGAGCATCCACACACACACACACACACACACACACACACACTGAGGAGCATCCACACACTCACACACACACACACACTCACACACTCACACACTCACACACATACAGACACACAGACATACAGACATACACACTCACACTGAGGAGCATCCACACACACACACACACACACACACACACACACTGAGGAGTATCCACACACAGCAGCTTCCTGGGTGACCATATAAGGAGGCTGCTTCCTCCTCACGGAGGTTGCTACGGCAACAGAGAAAGCGAGCACATGGATCCGTAGGCTCCCGAACGGAGATGCTGTTCCTGGGCTCACATGGAACCAGAACACACACACACACACTAACTTCCTCTTACCGTGCACACACACACACACTAACTTCCTCTTACCGTGCACACACACACACACACTAACTTCCTCTTACCGTGCACACACACCCCCTGCAGCACTAATGAAAGCCATATCTCTCCTCTCACCTTGTTGATGTGTAGCTGCTGGAAGTGCTGCTTGTGTTTCTCCAGGAACTGTTGGTGCTGCTGCTGTACGACCAGCTGCTGCAGGGCCTGGGGGCTCTGGGGCAGGGGGGGCCGACTGGGTCCGGCCCAGGGGGCGGTGCTGCCGCTGGAGCTTCGCCATGGAGGGGGGGGGCAGGCCTCCCAGACCTGGAGAGGGTCAAGATGTGAAGGTACAGGACTTTACGGAGCACTGTGATGGAGCGTGGTGAGAGCAGAGTGAGTGTGGTGAGGACGGGACACCCACCTGCCACCAGGGGGCCGTGGCTCTGCTCCAGGAGGACCATGTGCTTCAGGAGAGGGTTGTGTCCGCCACCGTCTCGCTCCAGGGGGGAGGAGGCCAGGTAGGGGGGCAGGTGTGCCCCCTGGAGGAAGGGGGAGGACAGGGGGAGGCCGTGCTGGAGCCCCGACATCAGCCTGCTATCACCGTCCTGTGGGCCCGACCCCACCTGGGAGAGGAGAGGACAGGAGAGGAGAGGGGGGGGAGAGGAGAGGAGAGGACAGGGGGCTCAGTATGGATACACAGTATGCAGTATGGATCTAGTATCAAATCTCAACATCAAATCTATATAATGGAGGTGGAGGATGGGAGGGGGTTGGAGGAAACAGGAGTGGTGGAGAGGAACATAACTGAGGAACACCCCTCAGCGCTTGAGAGAGTCGTATTGGGACTCTTTGGGCCATAGTTTGGTGGCATCGACTGAACTGAAATATTCTGGTTTGTTGCTTTAACAGTCGATCACCGCGATACAAGAGTGCAAAGACAGGGAAAACATTGCTGACTCTGTATTAAGCTAACTGGCTCCAGTTCTTCTTCTGGTCTCTCTACTTCAAACACGGCCCTGACAGCCTTTTTCCTGTGTCCTACATTCACTCGCTGGAACCAGATGTCCTGTGCAAGAGGAGGAACTGAGGAGGCCATTCTGTGAGTGTGAGGCCGACGCAGACACAGAGGCTGTGACAGAGGCTGTGACCGAGGCTGTGAGGCTCTGATGCGACGGCGTCCGGGTGTGCGTCATGCCGACTCATTGTGTCTGAATGGGGTCTTTCTGAGACGAACGGCCAACAGAGAGCTCTGTACACAGGGGGCCCTTCTGTGGAGTCTTCCACCAGGAGAGGAGGCCAACCAGTCTGCGCAAGCAAGCCCCCCCCATACCCCCCCCGAAGAGGGGACAAGGAGGGAGGGAGAGAGGGAGGGAGGGAGAGAGAGCAACAAGGGGGGTGTGCTGGTGTCTGTGCGCCGCATGTGTGCCTGCCTGTGTTTAAGAAAGTGTGTATGTGTGTGTGAGAGAGAGTGTGTATGTATGTGTGTGTGTGAGGAAGTGTGTAAGTGTGTGTGTGAGAGAGTGTGTGTAAGTGTGTGTGAGCGAGTGTGTATGTGTGTGAGAGTGTGTGAGAGAGTGTGTATGTATGTGTGTGTGTGTGTGTGTGTGAGAGTGTGTGTGTGTGAGAGTGTGTGTGTATGTGAGAGTGTGGTGTGTGTGTGTGTGTGTGTGTGTGTGTGGAGAGTGTGTGTGTGTGGTGTGTGAGTGTGTGTGTGTGTGAGTGTGTGTGTGTGTGTGTTGTGTGTGTGTTTGTGCGTGTGTGTGTTGTGTGTGTGTGTTTGTGTGTGTGTGTGTGTGTGTGTGTGTGTGTGAGCGCGTGTGTGTGTGTGCGTGTGTGTGCGTGTGTGTGTGTGTGTCATGTGAGAGTGTGTGTGTGTGTGTGTATGTGAGAGTGTGTGTGTACTCACGCTGGCTGGGCCGGTAGCAGGCAGCCCCAGGGTGATGTTGGGCAGGGAG
Organism: Mallotus villosus; assembly: GCA_903064625.1. Taxonomy (NCBI): domain Eukaryota; kingdom Metazoa; phylum Chordata; class Actinopteri; order Osmeriformes; family Salangidae; genus Mallotus; species Mallotus villosus. The sequence continues at coordinate 10,230 of CAEFZP010002766.1, read as the reverse complement.
GGAGACGTGTAGAGAGAGAGCTGGCTCAGGGGCCCGTCTCTCCCAGCCAGCCTGTGAAGGAGGACGGCCTGGGGAGCACACACACACACACACACACACAGCTTAAAACACACACACACACCCTTAAAACACACACACACACCTTAAACACACACACACACACCTTAAAACACACACGCATGGGCTCACACACACACACACACCTTAAAACACACACACACCTTAAAACACACACACACACACACACACCTTAAAACACACACGCATGGGCTCAGTCACACACCACACACACCTTTAAAACACACACACACACCACACCCTTAAAACCACCCACCTTAAAACACACACGCATGGGCTCAGTCACACACACCACACACACTTTAAAACACACACACACCTTAAAACACACACACACCTTAAACACACACGCATGGGCTCAGTCACACACACACACACACACTTTAAAACACACACCACACACACACCCTTAAAACACACACACACTTTAAAACACACACACACCCACACCCTTAAAACACACACACCCTTAAAACACACACGCATGGGCTGAGTCACACACACACACACAGAGGGAAATAAACAGACCCCTCTGCGAAAATAAACAACCTTGTCTGGTTGTCCTTGTCTTGTCTGTGGACCCCTGTGGCCTGCACAACCTGTCTCCAGCACACACACGCACGCACGCACACACTCACGAGCATGTGTGCCTGTAAATACACACACAGTCCCACTGAGGTCAGGGTGGGCTCGTACCTCCACCTGGCTGCAGGACACCATGCCGTTCTCCTTGGGGATGTTGCTGTTGCTGTTGTTGGGCGAGCTGGGGGCCTGATCCAGGGGCGCTGTTACACACAGACTCTGGAAAACACCCAGACAGCCAGCGTTAACATCAGGGAACATCACAGAACTCTCCCAGGAGTCTACTGAAGGATCCTGGAGGTCTCAATGTTCAAGAGAATATTAGGGTAAGAGGATGTGTGTGAGTGTGACCTGAGGCCAGTAGAGAGGATGTGTGGTGTGGGTGTGTGGTGTGTACCGGCCGTGTCGAGGGAGCGTTTCTTGGTGGAGGTGATGGGCCCCTCCTTCCTCCTCAGCAGAGGGCTGCTCCGCCGTTCTGACACCTTCTGCTTCAGCTTGGAGCGCAGTTTCAGGTTGGGCTCAGACGCTGGGGGAGACACAACACAGCACAACACTCAGGACAAGTGTCTTCAGAGGAGACACAACACAGCAACACTCAGGACAAGTGTCTTCAGAGGAGACACAACACAGCACAACACTCAGGACAAGTGTCTTCAGAGGAGACACACACACACAACACAGGACACAAAGCACACACTCAGGACAACTGTCTTCAGAGGAGACACAACACACCACAACACTCAGGACAAGTGTCTTCAGAGGAGACACAACACAGCACAACACTCAGGACAAGTGTCTTCAGAGGAGACACAACACAGCACAACACTCAGGACAAGTGTCTTCAGAGGAGACACAACACAGCACAACACTCAGGACAAGTGTCTTCAGAGGAAACACACTACAAGAACATCACTCTTGGAAACACAGGCCTGCAGAACATAGAGATGAGGAGAAGGTATTCCTTCAGGAAGCTAAAGGTCAGTTAGAGGAGCAGGTCCTCGTAGCTCCAAACCTGTCTTCTTCCTCCCTCCTCTTCCCCTCCTCTCCCCCCTCCTCCATCCCCCTCTCTTCATCCTCCCTCCCTCCTCTTCCCTCCTCCCTCCCTCCTCTTCCCTCCTCTTCCCTCCTCTCTCCCTCCTCTCTCTCTCCTCTCTCCCTCCTCTCTCCCTCCTCCCTCCCTCCTCTCCCCCTCCTCCATCCCTCCTCTCTTCACCTCCCTCCCTCCTCTTCCCTCCTCCCTCCCTCCTCTTCCCTCCTCTTCCCTCCTCTCTCCCTCCTCTCTCTCTCCTCTCCTCCCTCCTCTCTCTCTCCTCTCTCCCTCCTCTCTCCCTCCTCCTCTCCCTCCTCTATTCCTCCTCCTCCTCCTCCTCCTCCTCTCCCTCCTCTCCCTGCTCCAGACACTACATGCTGTATTCCCAGTATCCCTGGCACTCTCTCTCCAGCTTCTGCCTGGAAATGAGTCAGTGGCGGTTGACCAGCGATTGACCCTCTGGTCCTCCCGTGACCCTGAAGGAGATGAGTCTGGCGTGGAAGGGCCGACACGCTCATTAGTGTCAGCGGAAGGAGGCGGGCAGAGAGCTGGCCGAGGCCCAACCAGATCTGGTCTGAGTCTGCGTGGTTATAACGCTCAGCGTCTAAATGTGCCGTCTTTCTCTCCACTTCCTATTAAAGGAGACAAGGGGTTCACCTGTCTTAATGCACTTGAGAGAGGCAGTGGAGGAGGAGCAGGAGGGGGCTGGAGGAGGAGCAGGGCAGAGGGGGGGTGGATAATGTAGAAGCACTTTTTGAAAGTAATGTGAAAGAGCACTCTCAATCTGACGCGGATGAACCTGCGGTTGAACTCTACTGTCAGAAAAAAAGATAAAACAGGCGGTGCTTCTTGTAAGTGGACGGCACTTGTCCAGAAGTCTTTGTTAACAGGATCGAGGGAGAGGTTTGGATTGGGAGAGAAATTAAAGGGCTATCAACTTGAAGTCAACATCAAGGTCTCCTGATAAATGTATCATTTTCTTTTTTTTTATTCTTTGATCTTTCTCCAGTCGTTGCAGTGTCATTGTGCTGCTGTCCCTGTGTGAACTAACTGGCAGTAAATCACAATCATCTTATGAATGAGACACAAGCTCTAACTAAATACCGTTTTAAAACATGTTTTTGCTTGTCGAGGGGGATGAAGGTGGAAGTTTCCAGTACTGTGACAGCTGTTAGCTGTCCTGCTGAGCCCTGTGGGAGGAGCTGTTAGCTGTCCTGCTGAGCCCTGTGGGAGGAGCTGTTAGCTGTCCTGCTGAGCCCTGTGGGAGGAGCTGTTAGCTGTCCTGCTGAGCCCTGTGGGAGGAGCTGTTAGCTGTCCTGCTGAGCCCTGTGGGAGGAGCTGTTAGCTGTCCTGCTGAGCCCTGTGGGAGGAGCTGTTAGCTGTCCTGCTGAGCCCTGTGGGAGGAGCTGTTAGCTGTCCTGCTGAGCCCTGTGGGAGGAGCTGTTAGCTGTCCTGCTGAGCCCTGTGGGAGGAGCTGTTAGCTGTCCTGCTGAGCCCTGTGGGAGGAGCTGTTAGCTGTCCTGCTGAGCCCTGTGGGAGGAGCTGTTAGCTGTCCTGCTGAGCCCTGTGGGAGGAGCTGTTAGCTGTCCTGCTGAGCCCTGTGGGAGGAGCTGTTAGCTGTCCTGCTGAGCCCTGTGGGAGGAGCTGTTAGCTGTCCTGCTGAGCCCTGTGGGAGGGCCTGCAGTAAGGATGGAGAGATCCAGGATTGATGGTTGCCATTGTGGTCAGAGTCTTTGTGAATGGCTGCTGCTGTGGTTTGGGGTTTTGGGAGTGAGCAGAGGAGGCTTAACGAGGGGGAACAGAGCTTGTGACTGACACGCCACAGAGGGGCGCTGTGCCAAGCTACTAACTCACACTAACTCACATGTACCGTTCAGATGGACGTGTTCTTGCAACGGTTGGTTCTAATGAAACCTCCACTCTCCATCCACAGCCAAGCAGGCTCGCTCGACGCATTCTCTAATTCTGAACGTGTCTTAAAAAAACATTTGCATTTAGGAGAGATGCAGAGATGCAGGAAAGATGCGGCGGGGCAGGAGAGATGCAGAGATGCAGGAGAGATGCAGGAGAGATGCAGGAGAGACGCAGAGATGCAGGAGAGATGCAGCGATGCAGGATAGATGCAGAGATGCAGGATAGATGCAGGAGAGATGCAGGAGAGATGCAGCGATGCAGGAGAGATGCAGGAGAGATGCAGGAGAGATGCAGAGATGCAGGAGAGATGCAGGAGAGATGCAGGAGAGATGCAGAGATGCAGGAGAGATGCAGAGATGCAGGAGAGATGCAGAGATGCAGCGATGCAGGAGAGATGCAGAGATGCAGGAGAGATGCAGGAGAGATGCAGAGATGCAGGAGAGATGCAGAGATGCAGGAGAGATGCAGGAGAGACGCAGAGGGGCAGGAGAGATGCAGAGGGGCAGGAGAGATGCAGAGATGCAGGAGAGATGCAGTAATGCAGGAGAGATGCAGGAGAGATGCAGAGGGGCAGGAGAGATGCAGAGATGCAGGAGAGATGCAGAGATGCAGGAGAGATGCAGGAGAGATGCAGAGGGGCAGGAGAGATGCAGGAGAGATGCAGAGATGCAGGAGAGATGCAGGAGAGATGCAGGAGAGATGCAGGAGAGATGCAGCGGGCAGGAGAGATGCAGGAGAGATGCAGTGATGCAGGAGAGATGCAGGAGAGATGCAGGAGAGATGCAGGAGAGATGCAGGAGAGATGCAGGAGAGATGCAGGAGAGATGCAGGAGAGATGCAGGAGAGATGCAGGAGAGATGCAGCGGGAAGGAGAGATGCAGGAGAGATGCAGAGATGCAGGAGAGATGCAGGAGAGATGCAGGAGAGATGCAGAGGGCGTTATTAGCCTGTAAATGCTGAGCTGCATTCGCGTTAGATGAGTGGGCAGCGACCAGAGCAAGCCTGCAGGCCCTGGCTGCCCGCCAGCTGTGGAGAGGACTGGGAGGACTGGGCAGGGGACGGAGGGGTGGGTGGGGGTGTGGTGGGTGGGGGTGTGGTGGGCGTGAGGGTGGAGGGGATGTTGCTGCCAGGAGTCTGTTCAGTGAGGTCTGGGGAGGGAAGCCAGAGAGAGTGAAAGTGTTGATGCAGGCACAATTGGGGGTCTGGAGAGGAGGGGGGAGGGGGGGCTTACAGGCTGTCTGCAGGCGGTAGGAGCCAGTGGGGGGGGGTCACATCGGGACGCAGTGACTTTGAAGGGTGTTAGCAGTGGGCCAGGCTAAAGCACACTGCAGGGGACCAGTCCTGCTGACACCAGGCTTTCTCCCTCTCCCTCTCTGTCTGTTCCTCCCTCTCCCTCTGCCCCTCTCGCTCTCCCTCTCTCTGTCTCTATGTCCCTCTCCCTCTCTCTCTCTTTGTCTCTCTCTCTCTCTGTCCTTCTCTCTCTCTCTCTCTCTCTGTCTCTCTCTCTGTTCCTCTCCCTCTCTCTGTCTCTTTGTCTCTCTCTCTCTGTCCTTCTCTCTCTCTCTCTCTTTCTTCCTCTGTGCTTTTCTCCCATTCTCTACGGTCCTGTTTCCCCACTTCTCTCTGCTGATGTCTTCAGTTAGCACGTTCTCACAGACACGTTCTCACAGACACGTTCTCACAGACACGTTCTCACAGACACGTTCTCACAGACACGTTCCCACAGACACGTTCTCACAGACACGTTCCCACAGACACGTTCTCACAGACACGTTCCCACAGACACGTTCTCACAGACACGTTCTCACAGACACGTTCCCACAGACACAACCCTTCAAGTCCATACACCAGTTAGTTTTAGATCGAACCAAACACCGCCAGGTGTGAACACACTGTTAAAGTCTGTGGCTAAACGTCTGTGGACTCTGGTCATCCTGACATGATTAGAACTCGACATGTTCACTGTGCTGTTATTCATTTAATAACTTTCTAATTCATAAAAACATATTTTTAAAAAGAAAGATCAAAGTTTCCAAACGATATTTACAGCTATACTAGTCATCTACTGTTTGCATTTGCGTCAGTTGAGAAACTCAGACTGCTGACGGTCGACCAGTGTTGATGTGATCGTGCTGCAGACTCACTATAGCGAACAAAAAGGATCTATTTGTGGAAACTGGAGAGGCTCTTCAGCGGCGGCTGAATAGAGCGTGATTGGGGCTTGTGTTTGGCGGTCTGAATAGAATGAATTGGGCTTAAATGAAGATGAATATGCTAATGTTGTGTCCTGAGTGGTCCTTCAGAAGATGAATCTGATCGGAAGCATCTCCGTATGCTCAGAGAAGACCGCCGCTAGGTCTCGCGGACTTGGAACACGGTCTAACAGGTTGCCCTTCAAATCTGACAAACTCAAAAGGTACAACATTTTTAATTGGCGAGTAAGCCTGCTAGAAGTTTACCAAAGCTGTCCGCAGGTGCGTCACTAGACCCGTTACCAAGGACAATTGTGAAAGAGAATGTTATGCTAATCAATGCCTCATACCCTATCCTCATAGATAGGCATAGTTTAATGTATCGTCGATATTTCACAGCTTGGACTGTGTGGGGAAGAACAGTCCGTTTTGTGTTTGTTAACCAGTCTTCAAGGTTGTTTTCCTTCTAGCGAAGCACGAGGTGACGCTGTGAGGGAGGTTAGAGACACAACGTCACACGCTGGGAGGGGGAGCAGTCCGGTGACATGCTGACAGTTAAGAGCGGTAAAACCTCCTCTAGAATGTGATAATACGCCGTTAAAATGTATAACCTCCACGCAGTCCTGCTAGCCGTGACGGAGACTGCTGGCGGGGCGCAACAGTGTGTGTGTGTGTGTGTGTGTGAGACAGTGTGTGTGGGTGTGTGTGTGTGTGTGTGACAGTGTGTGTGGGTGTGTGTGTGTGTGTGTGAGACAGTGTGTGTGTGGGTGTGTGTGTGTGTGTGTGTGTGTGTGTGTGTGTGTGTGGGTGAGACAGTGTGTGTGGGTGTGTGTGTGAGACAGTGTGTGTGTGGGTGTGTGTGTGTGTGTGTGTGTGTGTGGGTGAGACAGTGTGTGTGGGTGTGTGTGTGAGACAGTGTGTGTGTGGGTGTGTGTGGGTGTGTGTGTGTGGGTGAGACAGTGTGTGTGGGAGTGTGTGTGTGAGACAGTGTGTGTGGGTGTGTGTGTGTGTGTGTGACAGTGTGTGTGGGTGTGTGTGTGTGTGTGTGACAGTGTGTGTGGGTGTGTGTGTGTGACAGTGTGTGTGGGTGTGTGTGTGTGTGTGACAGTGTGTGTGGGTGTGTGTGTGTGTGTGTGTGTGACAGTGTGTGTGGGTGTGTGTGTGAGACAGTGTGTGTGTGTGTGTGTGTGTGTGTGTGTGTGTGTGTGAGACTGTGTGTGGGTGTGTGTGTGTGTGTGTGTGTGGGTGTGTGTGTGTGTGAGACTGTGTGTGGGTGTGTGTGTGAGACAGTGTGTGTGTGGCTGTGTGTGTGTGTGTGTGTGTGTGTGTGTGTGTGTGTGTGTGTGTGTGTGGGACAGTGTGTGTGGGTGTGTGTGAGACAGTGTGTGTGGGTGTGTGTGTGTGTGGGACAGTGTGTGTGGGTGTGTGTGTGAGACAGTGTGTGTGGGTGTGTGTGTGTGTGTGTGTGTGTGTGTGTGAGACAGTGTGTGTGGGTGTGTGTGTGAGACAGTGTGTGTGGGTGTGTGTGTGAGACAGTGTGTGTGGGTGTGTGTGAGACAGTGTGTGGGACTATGTGTGGGTGTGTGTGTGAGACAGTGTGTGTGTGGGTGTGTGTGTGTGTGTGGGACTGTGTGTGTGGGTGTGTGTGTGAGACAGTGTGTGTGGGTGTGTGTGTGTGTGTGTGTGTGTGTGTGGGACTGTGTGTGTGGGTGTGTGTGTGAGACAGTGTGTGTGTGTGAGACAGTGTGTGTGTGTGAGACAGTGTGTGTGGGTGTGTGTGTGTGTGTGTGTGTGTGGGACTGTGTGTGTGGGTGTGTGTGTGAGACAGTGTGTGTGTGTGAGACGGTGTGTGTGTGTGAGACAGTGTGTGTGGGTGGGTGTGTGTGTGTGGGACTGTGTGTGTGGGTGTGTGTGTGAGACAGTGTGTGTGGGTGTGTGTGAGACAGTGTGTGGGACTGTGTGTGGGTGTGTGTGTGAGACAGTGTGTGTGTGGGTGTGTGTGTGTGTGTGTGTGTGGGACTGTGTGTGTGGGTGTGTGTGTGAGACAGTGTGTGTGGGTGTGTGAGACAGTGTGTGTGTGTGAGACAGTGTGTGTGGGTGTGTGGGTGTGTGTGTGTGTGTGTGGGACTGTGTGTGTGGGTGTGTGTGTGAGACAGTGTGTGTGTGTGAGACAGTGTGTGTGTGTGAGACAGTGTGTGTGTGGGTGTGTGTTGGGGGGATGACACACTGCAGTCTTAACCAGCAAGCCTTTTAATAAGCCCATAAAGCTGTTAGAACCCAAACCTGATAAGGAGAAGGAGCTCTCCGCAGCTCGCTCGGCTGCCTAACTAAGGTGTGTCGAGGCTGGGGAGAGAGGACAGGGGAGAGTGTGTGGGTTGGGAGTAGGAAGGGGATGTCAAGTACACAGGCAGAGCTGGCTTGTGATGTGAGATAAGTCTTAATTGGGGTGGAGGTGTGTGGAGTGTACGTGTGGACAATGGGAAGCTTTGGCTTGTCCGGAGTGCTGATGACAGCACTTTCTGTGCCAGAGAACTAACCACTTGCAGAGAGCGTTGGAAATCTTCCTAATTCCATTTCAAACTGTCACTTGCTTAAATACTCATCACATGAAACGGCAGACTGTAGGAGGCTGTGAAGACCTTGGTTCCACACACACACCACACACACACACACACACACACACACACACACACGGCTAGTCTACCTGAAGCCGCTGGTCTGATTCTCTCTCAGTGCCCTTCATAAGAGGAGACCCATCTGGCCCCCCCACTCGGCTCTGGATCCTAGTGTTGGCCCTCTCTTCTAACCACAAGGTCCCAGCATCGCTCTGGATCCTAGTGTTGGCCCTCTCTTCTAACCACAAGGTCCCAGCATCGCTCTGGATCCTAGTGTTGGCCCTCTCTTCTAACCACAAGGTCTCAGCATCGCTCTGTGTGTGGAGATGAGCTCTCCAAAAACACTCAATTAGCCCCCATCCCTGTTGAGTCCGAGGCTCTCGGCTGTACTCATGGAGTGAGCGTTCACCACTCGCTGCTTCTTAACAGGGTCGTCCACATCTGTTCTGAACTTGGAAATACTTTAGCTGCTGTCCACCAGCTGCCTTTAATGATCAGGGGGTTTCTTTATATTATATGCATATTAGTTTGAACTTGTAGGAATTCTAATAGTTACATTAAAATGTAAACTGTCAAAGGCACTGGCTACATGTCATGTAGTGGACTTTGCTAGCTACAGCACATAGTCTCACATGACAACACGGTGTAAATATCACACAAGGATCTGATCAAAACATTCCAGAAACCAAAGAGTCTCAAACAACTTCTCCATATTTGCATGAATAGATTGCGATCCCATGGCAAATACTCCACAACGTCACCCATGACGTCAATCACCGCGGCTGTCGACTGATACCGAGAGCATTCTAACCAACTTCCTTGTTTAGGATGTTATCTGGTCAGTCAGATCACACCCCATTTAGAGATGTGTGAGTGTGTGTTTATGTGTGTGTGTGGTGTGTGTGTGTGTGCAGTCATATCTGTCCTATCTCTAGAGCTTCAAAGCAAACAGCAACATTCTCCCCCAAACACTAGTCATGCTCAACGGTCCTCTCTCTGATACTGACTGACATCAGAGACTGTTCAGGTGTTCAGCAGGGCTGCGTTCTAGGCCCAGAGACTGCTCAGGTGTTCCACAGGGCTGCGTTCTAGGCCCAGAGACTGCTCAGGTGTTCCACAGGGTGCGTTCTAGGCCCAGAGACTGCTCAGTGTTCCACAGGGCTGCGTTCTAGGCCCAGAGACTGCTCAGGTGTTCCACAGGGCTGCGTTCTAGGCCCAGAGACTGCTCAGGTGTTCCACAGGGCTGCGTTCTAGGCCCAGAGACTGCTCAGGTGTTCCACAGGGCTGCGTTCTAGGCCCAGAGACTGCTCAGGTGTTCCACAGGGCTGCGTTCTAGGCCCAGAGACTGCTCAGGTGTTCCACAGGCTGCGTTCTAGGCCCAGAGACTGCTCAGGTGTTCCACAGGGCTGCGTTCTAGGCCCAGAGACTGCTCAGGTGTTCCACAGGCTGCTGTTCTAGGCCCAGAGACTGCTCAGGTGTTCCACAGGGCTGTGTTCTAGGCCCAGAGACTGCTCAGGTGTTCCACAGGGCTGCGTTCTAGGCCCAGAGACTGCTCAGGTGTTCCACAGGGCTGCGTTCTAGGCCCAGAGACTGCTCAGTGTTCCACATGGCTGCTGCGTTCTAGGCCCAGAGACTGCTCAGGTGTTCCACAGGGCTGCGTTCTAGGCCCAGAGACCGTGCTTCAGTGTGTGTGCCACAGGGCTGCGTTCTAGGCCCAGAGACTGCTCAGGTGTTCCACAGGGCTGCGTTCTAGGCCCAGAGACTGCTCAGGTGTTCCACAGGGCTGCGTTCTAGGCCCAGAGACTGCTCAGGGTTTTCC